>LOJH01004022.1:4879-17379 GCA_001685095.1 Ellobius talpinus
ATGTGTTCTTGAATCCCAAAGCCGAAGTTCCCAGTATCTGAGAAGTTATTTTTCTGCAACTCATATTCCCGCACCTTCAGGCCTTTCTCCAGAATTTCTTCTGCCTTGGCTCCATGGACAGTACAGTGAACAGCAATCTTTTCATTTCTCCTGATGCCAAAGGACCTGACGGTGTACCTAGCTTTGGAAAAGACAGGTGTCTGGCCTGTGAGCTGCTCCAACACCTTGGCTGCACGGGTCAGTCTGTCCCTGCTCTCCCCAACACAGATATTGAGGCAGAGCTTGCGGATGTGAAGTTCCCACATGGGGTTCTCCTTTTTACCTTGATCTTGCGACATGATGGAGGAAGAGACTAACTCTGGTTTCTTAACCTTCATCATTCACTTTATCACATGTTCATATAAGATTGCTCATGTGTACACTTGAAGTTAATTTCTTTGCTCAACCCCTGTGATGTAACCATCTGAAATGGTTGTATTAGACAGAATGATTCCTTCAAAGGGTGGAATGATGTATTATCTTGAGAAAGCTATTTTGATCTCTATCTAGCAACCCTGAGTTATTTCCTGTATCTCTGTGGCTCTGTGGCTCTCTCAACCAGAACAGTTGAGAGAGAGAGTGAGAGAGAGAGAGAGAGAGAGAGAGAGAGAGAGAGAGCGCTCTTGAGCATCACCCTTGAGCCTTACCATTCGGTCAGAGAAATCCCCATACTTTCCTCCCTCAACTTCCAAGCTATGGTCTTGCCGTGGCAATATCTTTTCCATGGACTGGCTTCAGTATCAATGCTGTGCCCCTTACTGGCATGAAGAAAGAAAGGGCATCCCTGTGGAGTCTGCCCATCTTTATGACAGATCTTTGCTCATCTGCCCAGGATGTCCTACAGTAAGAATGGGCAGGGACCATGGTAAACCATACATGCAACTCTTCCTTCATGGGAGATACGGAATAATATGTAAATTATCCTTAAAAGTCATTTCCCCACACAGTAAGGAACTTCATGGTTTATCTTTAAATTCTGGGGTGTCTGTTCTCTGAAAGCCTCTTCCCAGCGCTCTAGTAAAGATTCAGTTGATATTTAGCGAAATGAGATGACTGGCCACCCTGTGTTCTTTTCCTGGTACTTCCTTGAAAATGAAAGGTTTGGCAGATTCAACATGGCCTCCAACCCTTCAACAGCTGTTGTTACACTACATGGTTTGTTTTTATTAATGGTCATTTATGCAATGTTCTCTCTAGATGTACTGTCCTGTATTGAGCCACTCTGGGATGTTTGGCTCTTTGTAACTGATCTTGATTTTTGAGTGTGACTCCATTCTAGTGCTGGCCTTGCCTTTGTCTGCCTTCCCCACCACTTACTCTGAGATCCTTGTGACTGGCTCAGTTCCCAGCCTTCGGCATTTCATCCCATTGATTTGAGAAGGCCAGTGCTTCTAAGACCCTGTTGGTACTCTTGGTCTCAGGGGAGCTGCAGTCTCTGGGATTTCTCTCCACAGCAAGGCTCTAGCTACATGGTGTGATTGCCCAGAGGCAGAGTAGTTCCTGAGAAAATGCATAGAGATAAGCTAAATGAGTAACTCCTATAGCATCAGCAATTCATCTATTAAAATATATTAAAATGTGACTTTTTTCATCTCAGTTAAAAAAACAAGTATATGCTACAGTTTGAATGAGCCTATCCCCAAGTGTATGTTGGAAAGTTGGTGCGTACTCTAAGTTAGTGTTAAGAGGTGGGACAAGGACATGGAGATGGCTCAGTAGGTAAGAGAACTGTGAAAACCTGATAAGCCAGGTTTGTCCCTGGAACTCACACAGAAGCCAGATGCTGCAGAGGTTCGCATCTGCAATCCCAGCACTCTGACTGCAAGTTGGAAACGGGAATATCCCGCAAGGCGCGAAGGCAAGCAAGCCTGGAGTATGCAGTGCAGAAGCAGAAAGAAACGAGAGATTCTGCTTCAGTGAAGTGGGAGGTGAAGACAAATCCCTAAGACAGTTGTCTACATGGCATGTGCACACCAGCACACATGCACACTTGGGCACACAATAGTTTTTTAAGACCAGGTATTTAAGATGTGGCTGGGCCATAAGTTTTGGGAATAGGTTAATGCCATTATGGTGGGACTGAGTCCATATAAAAATGTGAAATTGGCCCCATTTTATTTCTTTCTTGCCCTCTTTTTGCCCTTCCATTGTGTGATGATGCAAGAAAGGCCCTCACTAGATAGCCATCCTGTCACATAGCAGGGGACTGCGTATGCTCTAAGTAGTGACAGCTCTTGCTCCACCCCCACCCCCTCCACACTTCCACATCTGTGTTATGTCTCTGGTGCTAGCCCTGGCTTCTCAACAGACAGCCATCCGAATGAAATGCTTGGAGATTCCTACTACGGGGAAGGAAAAAAAACAGACTCTGCAGCAGCTGCCTGCTCTCTCAGGGAAGGGGGTCTCCTTTAGGCAGCCATGCCTCCTTCCCCCAGGCAGTTCTGGCAAATTTCAGGTCAGGGGTGTGGTAAGCAGCAAAAATGGAGCACTCGCAGCTCCAGGGTTTTTGTAAAACACCTCTCTGTGACTAGACCATCAGGGATCTGCCCTGCACATCACTCCAGTCGGTAGCTTATTCTCCGATGTGCTCCCCGCCCTTTGAGGCCCAGCTTAACAATCACTAGGGAACTGACCCCTGCAACTTGTCTCTCCAAGGCTCCCTTTCTGTTCATTCTGGATAAGCATAAGAAACTAGGTCCTCTTTATCCCCCAGCCCCCGCCTGCAGGAGTATCTCAGGCAGTTGTGTGGGCCCTATGATCCCTTTGCTGTCCAAAGTCCAATTGGGTGAACTTTTCTGCCTCTGGGCTCCAGCAACAAGGGAACCTCTTTCCTGGAGACAGTGTCTTGTCATTGCTGTTCCCTTTCCCTTTCAGCCCTTTCCACAGCATGTGTGACTAATTCCAAAAAATTAAGTCTCTTGAATCTCTGGGGATGAGCCCTGTTTCTCTGGTTGACATAGACTGATATGGATCTAAAATGTCTGCTCTTAAAAAATGGTTTGTGTAAGACTCCAGATCCCCAAATCACTCCTCTTATCTCCAGTGACTCTCTAGCCCAGCAAGTTGGGCTCCTGGGCTGGCTGTCTTGGAGGGCAAAGATTTTGTGCAGCGCTTCCTGAACAGCATGAGAAAAGGAGCTCTTTTGGCCTCGTCTCCTTCCTGTAGGATTTTCCAAAACTTTCCAGATGTATCTAAGTTCAGGAAACATTTTAATAACTGGAAATTGTGTCTTGTGGAGGTGGGAGGTGGCAGGGGTTTGAAACTAACAGGGCCTCCTCTGAAAAAGGTACCTGGAAGTCTTGCGGGGATCTGCACACACAGGTCCAGACTCTGCCCCTCCCTTGGGGCAAGCATGGCAGGCTCCCATCCTCCAGTGAGTTCACTGTGGCCAAAGCACTGATGTTCTCCAACTGCCCCTTGACATGGAGAAGGACAGATCCACAGCGTTCTCTGCAGGAAGAAGGGACTGTTAAGTGTCATGGAATTTGATTCTAACTCAGGGGTAATCTTCTCTTCTACCTTGAAAGCCCTACATTAAATTGGTAGGGAACTATTTGTCCCATGTTAGTAACTCTAAGATTGGCCTAAATCATAATAAACACTTTCTAAAGCCACAGCTACTAATTTAATAAATTCAAGTGTTCTGAGATTCTTGTGAAGATAGGCATCACCCAGCTGCAGGACACACATGGGTTTCTTTAAGCTAGCCATGGATCTCTCTTTGCTCCTTCACTGTCTTCATAACAGTTCCCAGAAGGGACTCCTCTGTTGAGGAAAGCAGGTCACTGCCACTTCAAAGTACCCTCCCCAGGAAAGCATGGAGGAGCTATCCTAACGCACCTGCTCAGATCCTTCAGCCCCATAGTAAGAAAATAAGCACCTTTTTCAGAGCCTGAAAGCTGGGTCAGTGGTTAAGAGTGCTGACTGCTCTTGCAGAGGACCTAGGTTCAGTTCAGGTAGCCCCAGTGCCAGGATGTCTAATGTCCTGGCCTCTTTAGGCACCTGCACTCATGTAGTACACATGAACTCACACAAGCTCATGTACATACATCATTTAAAATAAGTTAGGAGTTAAAAGATGACTCAACAGATAAGCACACTGGCTGCTCTTCCAGAAGCCTCAGGTTCAGTTCACAGGACCCATATATAACACCAACCATATATAACTCCAGTTCCAGAGCATCCAAAGCCATCTTCTGGCTTCCATGGACATGTGTGTGGTGCACAGACACGCATGAAGACAAAACACCCATATACATAAAAGTAAATAATTAAAAAAAATTTAACTTAAAAACAAAAACTCACCATTCTACTCTGGGGGTAAAAAAAAATCTGAGACATTTCCAAGGGCTTTTCACACCTCTTTCACCACAAGTAACAGCTGAGAACTGCATCTTTCTGAAAATCACTTGAATCCAGTTCCTTGCTCATCTATTTGGATTTTCTTTAGAAAGTTCACATAATCTTTAATATGGTAACTAACCAGGATACTTACATGGTTATTAAAGATTAGAGTCCTAACGAGAAGGAAACAGGCGAAGTATACAGATAGAACCATGACTCCTGATTCCTCTGAGCTGTGCAGAATCGTGGGATGCTGTGAGTTTTTAACCGCTTCCTTCATTGGCCTGCCAGGAGTCCTACAGTGTGAATCAGCCCCATAAGTACCATGGGAACATTTGAGCACAGTGAAAGTTAACATAGCCTTTCAAATTCTTTCAAAAATTAAGCTTATTTGATTCTAAAAGAAAATATACATGCCATAGGCACTGTCTTCATCAGTAGGTACCATGGAAGAAAAGATTTTTCCTTGCCAGAAAGATGATAGTTTAAAATTAATTTCAGGCTGTCGCCAAATGGGATATGTGATCTTGGACAGATAACTCTTCTATAACAGAGAGCCATAAATTTCTTCTAAAATTTTAAAGAGTTTTATTTTTTATTTTTAATTATGTGTACATGTGTGTCTGTGTATGAGTTTATGAATATGTGTGCAGTGCCTACAGAATCCGGAAGAGGGCATTGGAGCCCTGGAGCTGGAGTTACAGATAGTTGTGAGCCATCCGGTGTGGGTGCTGGGAACTGACCTCAGGTCCTCTGCAGAGGCAGTGTGCACTCAGCACTGAGCTGTCTTTCCAGTCCTGAATTACTCTTCTGTAAGAGACAGAAATGGTCTTGAAGGTGATTCCATTTTCTGGCTCTACAACAAAGAAGCAATGTCACACTCTACCTCCTATTCTGCTTCATACAATGTTTTATACAAAGAAATATTTTCCACTGTCTTCAGGAACTTGCCACACGGCTTATTTGTGCAAAGCCATTATCATGTCTTCCTATGGTTCAGCAGTTTATTTGGCTAATAACTTCCCAGTGGAATGTTTCTGGACAGGTGATCAAAAGAGTACTGCTTAGACTTTGTCTGCACAGCCTGTGACAGTTCACGCTCCTGGGCTTGTCTAGGATAAATCCAGCAAATGTAGAGGAGTGCCCCCCCAAAAATCCTAATTTCTATATTCCTGGGTGGGAGAACGTCTGAGACCCACTGCCAGCTGATAGCTTATGTATATTCTGTGATGGAAGTAACTTCAGCTCTCTTTGCTCCCTGTCTGCAAGCCTTCTGCCCCCTGGATGACTTCAGAAGACCTTTTCATCTCTCCAGGACTGCTTCCTCATTTATATAATGCAGGACCTAGAGTATTCATCTTGAAGTAGCCTCTGGGTTCTAGTGGTCTGTGAAAATAGTTCTCTAGTGACTTATAAGAGTTATCAAACCTATCTTAACAAAACATACTTAAGTACCAACTGTGTACTAGGCATTGTGTGACTGTGTGTGTGTGTATACATATGGTGCATATGTGCCTGTGGAGGTCAGAGGTCAGTTCCAGACGTCATTCTCAATCAAAACCTCAGTTTTTTAGACAAGGTCTCTCACTGAACTTGGAGCTCACTGCCTGACTTCTATTTCTGTTTCCCAGACACTAGAGTCATTGGCACACACTACTACATGTGCCAGCTTTTAACATCTGTGCTGCAGATACGAACTTAGATCCTCGCGCTTACCCGGGGAGCTCTTTACCCACTGAACCATCTCTCCAGACCCCTTAACTTTTGTGTGAATCTTCACCACCTTCGTCATCAGCATCATCTCCTCATCCTCTTCTTGTACTTAAGATCAAGCTTGGCTTTATGTAAACCTCCGCCCCGCATCTTTAGTAACGCTTGCTATTGTCAGTAGTCACACGTGATACCAGACTGGGGCTCAGACAAGTAAAGCAACTTGTCTAAGTCTACTTAGTAACTGGAGCCACAGTGAAATTGGATCAAAGCAAGGCTGTAAAGAGGTGAAGAACTGCCCGAGTTAGTATTGGCCCAGAGCTGCCCAAGCACTGGGCCTCACCCAGTAAAGTGCTCACTCACTGCCTGTCGCTCTCTCCAGCGGAGGAACCTGGTTTTGGTTTTCTCAGATGTTTACTTGGCCTCTTGCTTAAGCATTTTCCTTTCCTACTAAATAGCAATGAAAGGACAAAAAAAATCCCAAGGCTGGAAACATTTTGTTTCCTACAAAAAGAATATTTTTTGCAGCCAGCTCTGTGGTTGAAAGCATTTTTTCCTGTGGTCTAGGGATGGGCTGGATCCCATCTCTCCTTGGCCAGTGACTGAGAACTCAGCCTGTGGCTTCCCAGCAAGTCTGTACATAAGCCCACTGTTTTCTGAAGGAGTGTTTGATGGTGTTGGCTATGTGCACGGGTGGACAGAGTGGTCTGTTTGGGTGTCTAAGAGCATATACATGGGCCTCTGGATGTTTCAGGGCGGAGGGAACCTGGGAGAGGCTTTCCACATGCTGGACATATCAGCGTAGCTTCTCAGTTTTCACCACTTCCGTGACGAGCGAAAGGACTCCGATGCTGACAGAACGAGAGGAGAGTGATATATGAGCCTTATGTGGGTTTGCACATAATCAGAAAGCGAGGGAATGGGAAATTTTGACCTGTCACGTTTCTTTCTCTTTTCAAATGCTCTTTTCTAAGACATGGCATTGGTTTTATTAGATGGCAGGGTGGTCTCATGGTAGCTCACAAAGTGAGAATTCTGAGGCCTCCTGCTTGGCCTCTTTTAGGATTTGACACAATAATCTTTGCCCAACTCTCAGTAAGTCACTTTGTAAAGATTGCATTTCCCTGCCAAAAATTTTTTTTTATTTAAAATTAATTTTTAAGTTTTGTGCTTCTAAGAATAAATGTGCTTTTAATAGGATGGGCGTAGAACATTCTAGAAGTCCACAGACACTTATAATTTGCTCTTTATAATTTTATTTTCTAACTGAGAATTTGGAGTGTGTAGTCTTTCCTAGAATTTTTCAATGTTGACCCCATGTCCTAGCCTTAGTGATTCTGTTCCCCTACATTCTTGTCAACCAACACAGACCAAAAAACGCTTTCACTAGCTCCCATTGCTCTGGCTTTTAAGTGGAATCTCAGTGCCTGACACCAAACAAATGCCTAGCAAACACTGGTTAACTCGCATGAAGTAACCTGGTCCAGGGACAACAGGCTACTTATCTGTAACTTCAGGATTCCAAGTGGAGCCTCATTTAGAGTGCAAAACACTATGACTTCTAGAAAGGAAAACCGTAGTCAGTGGTTTTGCGGCCACCATTTGAAGAAATGAACAAATCTCATGGATAGAAAGAACTGTGAGTCCCTTTGTCTGTATTCTGAGGTGGAAATAGCACTTGAACCATAGGACTGTTTCCTTTTATAGACAGATTGAGATAGACCCACTCCTGGCATGGGACCCAGGGCTATTCCACACATGGCTATAGAAACTGGACAATCCAAGTAAGGCTCATAGGAAAGGATGACCACAAAGAGATCAGGAATCAACCAGTGGAGAAAGCTGATATTTTTTCCATTCTATCACACAAGGCAACAGACGTGTTCTCACAGTAGGGGGGTAGGGGAAGATCTGGGAGAGAATGCTAGTGATTTTAGCACACTGGTTTATGAATGGGGTTGGTATTTCTGTCTTTCCCCTTGACAATGAGACAACAACCCAAATAATAGATCCCTTGGTATATCAGAACACCAAGGCTAACTGAACTGGTAGAGCTTTGTGGCTTTGGCTCTTGGTTGACAGGCATATCCATGCATTAGGGCCATGGCTTGGCAGTAGACAAAGCAGCTGTGTAGGTCCTGGGAGAGTTCTCCGTCTCCGTGGCTTTCTTTGATACGCAATTGAATTTTGGCTAATTTTTCCTCTCATGGCTGTTTATGAAGTCCAGAGCTGGGCAAAGAACTCATGGAGCCCAGAGGCAACAGCAAAGGAGTACAGGATGTGTTCCCACAGTTACACTCAACCCATAGCCTTAAAGGATGGCCCGCAGGCCTACCACAGAGGGGCAAGTTGAGGTAAGAAACTGCAGCAGTCTCTTCCCAGCTACTCTACCTAGAAGATTGTCCCTTTAAAGCTTCCTTTCTTCAGAAAGACTGGATCTCTCACTTGGACAGGATCAGTGCAATTACTAAATCACTGCTCTCCGGTGCCGCAATGCTTGACAACAGCAGCCAATGTTTACTGAGCATGTAGACATTTGTGAGGTACTGAAACGACTTGCGTGGATAACCCACCCAGTCATCACATCTTGTAAAGTCCCGCTACCCCCACCTCCCTATTCATACATGGAGAAACTCGGTGGCAGAATTCTTAGTGACTGTGGTTCTCAGTACTCCCCACCTGAAGACCCAATTCTACAAATATGGCTGAATGCTAACTGGCTTTCCTGAATCCCTACCTCCTTTGGTCTGTAACACCAGGCCAGAGATAATAAAGCAATTGAGGTTAGCCTTCTTAATTACCCACTTTAAATTATAATGGACATGAGCCATTTCAGGCAGTATCATTCAAGATACCTGAAATGATGACTTTCCTCAACTCACAGACAAGTGTAGAGAAGGTGATTGGCTTACTATGGGGCCATCCAGCCTATCAGAGTGAGAGAACGGGAGACAAGGATGCTGTTAAAGTGTAGAGAAGGTGACTGGCTTACGATGGGACCATCCAGCCTATCAGGATGAGAGAACGGGAGACAAGGATGCTGTTAAAGTGTAGAGAAGGTGACTGGCTTACGATGGGACCATCCAGCCTATCAGGGTTAGAGAACGGGAGACAAGGATGCTGTTAAAGTGCTAGTAAACCCTAGAGCATTTGTTACCAGAATTAGGGCACTGCAGCTTTTTTCCTCATCACTTTCACTCCTGTCTTTGTGCTTTCTATCTCTAGCCCCAGGAAACAGTGATACCAACGATAGTAGCTGCCGGCTTTGTGTCAGTCCTGGAAGAGCTGTGGGAGCACAACCCTGGTTTTACAGTAACACTTCCAAGTGGGTACCGTGACCCTCAACTTACAAATGGGGAAACAGACTGTGATATAAAGATGTGTCCTAAAGCGAAAACAACTAGTAACTGGTAGAAAAAAGAGCCAAACTCCCAGGGACACATTTCGCCTGTAGGTTGTCTGCTCCACAAACAGTGTGACAGGAACCTGGCATTTTTCTCGCACTTGACCTCTTGCCCTTCCTTTGAATGTGAGCGCCATGGTTTTCCTGTAAGGAAAAACCCTTCTTCAATTTTCAACCTGTATGTCTAGGCAGGGCTGTTTGGACCACTGGCTCCACGTCTGACCAGTAGACGGATCACATTCCTTTCCTACAGAGATTGGTTTACAGTAATTGGTTAGCACAAACCAAGCCAATTAAAGTAAACCCAAGACTTAGCTGAACAAGGGTGGCTAAGTTGGTTGAATTATGCAAGCATAGATCTACTGGGGGCACCTCTTTGCCACAATATGGAAGGAATCCCCTTGAGAATGACTATAAGTCCATCCAGAATAAAAGGAAAAAGGAGAGACACAGAGGGACCGTACCCTGGAGAAAAGCATTTACAAGATTGTCCATATTGTCAACCACCCCCGCCCCTGCTCTGGGTCTGGATCTGATATTGAAAACGTTAGCACTGAATTGAGGCTTCTATCCTCCCGCTGGGCAGAGAGAACCAAGTTCGGATCCTCCAGGTCTGGCTTTCTCTAAACCACGTCTTTCTTTGCCTCTTCTCCCCCTGTGCATTTGCTCTTCTTCCTACCTTCCTGTTGGCCTTTTCTTTACACACCAACCACAGTAGCTATGGAAAAGTCCGGAAACCTAGATCAGGCAGCCTCGCTGGCTCTCTGCAGAGGTTCAGAAGAAGAGTGAGTTAAAAATACTGACTTAAGAGGCTGGAGGGAAAGCTCAACACATAAGAACACATGATGCTCTTGCAGTGGACCCAGGTTTAACCCATACAGGCAAAACACTAATAGACATACATTTTTAAGGTACATAAATAAATATTTAAAAACATATTTACTTAAAACCAATTTAAAACACATTCTGGGATTTTACTTAGCCATTCTATCCGTGGCTTTTTTGTCACACATTAAACTTGATGAAAAGCCCTTGATGTCATTGCTTCCACTACAGAAATACAGTCTTTTCTAAGTTGGTCTCACTTAATCATCAATGAATGATGGGGTGTAAAATATTCTTTCCAGTTCAAAAGTAGCATCAAGTAAATAAGACAAAACTAGTAATGGTTTGGGAAATGAGGTCACACACCAAGTGGATACTTAGTAGCCATCTACCAGGCTAGGTTATGGAAAAGGCAAAGATGGATAAAATATCATTTTCAAAGTCTGGCCAGATTAAGCCTCAGAACCACTGACCATAATACAGTGTGATGGGCAGGAAGATAGTGAGAACATGAGGGATTGCATGGGAAGGGACCATTCAAAACAGATGCCAGGACTTGGAGAAAGGAGGGTGGATCCTGGTGTCCCCTTATGTACACACTACTACTGGATTGTTTCAGACAGTTCTGGGGCTGAGGTTGCAATGGGGGCATTTATAGACTTAGAGGTAGCAGCTATTGGCCAAATGAAATGGCAGAATTTCAGTATTATAACTAGAATGACTGACCTAGTACAATCAAGCTGAGCAACAGCCCTTAAAGTGTGTTGCAATCAAGATCTCCTAAAAGCATATAGTGGAACTCTTACCACACCTAAGGCTGAGAGTAAAGCCTCAGCTACGGGCTCTAACAGACCTCATTCAGAATTCGGATAGAACAAGCAGTTTAAGTAAAGGTAGCCTCCTGGTGTTTATCCCACAGGATCAAGTTTAGGAGTGATCAGGAGGGGAGAAGTAGGTGGGTGCTGGGGCAACAAGTCAGCCCTCCAGCAGGAAAGACCTGCTGAAGGGTGTGCAGAATCAATGCAGGCAGAGAAGCTAGTGGTGGTGCTCAAAATGTTAAAAACTTAGTAATCGGGCTGGGCATGGTGGTAGTGCACACCTTTAATCCTTAGAAGGCAGACAGGTGGACCTCTGTGAGCTCATGGCCAGTTTGATCTACATAGAGAGCTCCAGGACAGCCAGGACTACACAGAGAGACCGTGTCTCAAAAGAAAGAAAGAAACAAAAAAACATGAACATGGTAATCCATCAACTTTTGCTTTCTATGCAAGGGCCTTGCTTGTGAGACTTCAATGTTATTTAGCTATACGGCCCATACACACTACCAGGACCTCTTTGGTACATTGTTCTCATTAATCTGAAAAGGCCAGAAGTACATGCATATAAGCCACTAAATCCCTAGACTGCTGCTCACCCTATGCAAGGAACCAAGAAGCCAGTGTTTTTAAAGCATGTGTCATCTCTGGATTCCCAAGGCCTTCTGGGTTGCTTCAGAGCTGGGTCTTTTGACTGCTTATGGGCAGAGGCGGCATCATATTCGCCTTTGGTTTCCCTAATGTCTAGCTTAGTACCTGGGACATCGGAGGTACTCAGTAAATATTTGTTGAATGAATATAACATTAAATAAGTCATTCAGTTCTAAGTAACCATTGCTTATACTTCTTGTAAATATGGGTTTATATAATTGCAAAGTGTGTCTGCCCTTTTTAGGTCTTGTATTTTCATTGTGGCCTGAGAGCTGTCAGTGGCACTCTGCTAAGTCAGCCTGCTCCACAGGAAAGCTCTGGCAAGAGCAAATTGACTATCCTGGCTTGACGACTGACCGAATATGGCAGAGTTCTCACTCCCTTCCACTTCACTTTTCCCTACCTGAGTAAGGGAGACGAGGTTTTTATTTGCTTGTTCTGACATGAGAAACAAAATGCAATACATAGGAGGTGTGGGAAGAGAATCAGGCAATATAGAATAATATAGAGCAAGAGGGACAATCCCCCCAGATATATAATACAGGCTTTCTCTGTTTGTACTAACTATATGTAATATTATGTGCCTGCTTTTAAAGTCATTTGAATATTGCAGATACTTTTTCTATATATATATATATTGTTGACTGAGTTTTCTGTCCTGACCGGTCCCTCAGTTGTTCAGCCCCAAAGAAACACACAGGGGTGTGCATTAA
>LOJH01004022.1:18509-37353 GCA_001685095.1 Ellobius talpinus
TGTGTGTGTGTGTGTGTGTGTGTGTGTGTGTGTGTGTGTGTGTGTGTATTAAAAGGAGATAGCTCAGGAAACTACAGCTAACCAAAGAAATCCAAACTCAGAACAATGAAGTGCTTAAAGCCTGTTCCCACCCCATCCCTACCCCCCATCTGTCCCCAGGCTCAGGCTCAAACTCCTTCATCCTGTGCTGGTGAAAGAGATTACACAGTTGAGCCTCAAGAAGATTGAGCTGTCCCAGCTCCTTTTTGCTTTTGTTGCCATTCCATTGTCCTCTTAAGGGTTTCGTTCCTCTTAGGAGTACTGACTGGTTCCCCCAGAGACCCGTCTACCTGCCTATACATAGGAATCTAGGGTGTCAATAGGGTCATTTCCTCCCTCTCATCCTTCCTCCTCCTATTAGGGATTCTGCCTGAGCAGCAAAGAAAATCCCTGAGGATTTCTAAAACATGATTCATTGGTTGGAAAAGAGGAAAAAGAGAATGATTTAAGATAGAGGCTTTAGGGAACAAAGCAGAGCTTTTTGTTTTGTTGGCCTCCTCTTTAGACCAAGCCCCAGGTTGCTGTGCTGTGTGCCATTCCAAGAGGCAAGTGCCTGCCTGGAAAGATAGGAACCGAGGGATTATGGACTGAGGCTGACCTCAGAAAGACATTCCCTGCTCTCACGGTCTTTTAAAGATTAGACTGTCTGGACGGGCCCTTACTCCAAGGAGTTCAAGTAAGAGACAGTACACACCCATGTGATGCCACTTGGTTCTTTAGTTTAAAAATGAAGTTTTTCTCGCAGACCTACTGAGTAAGGGCTGGTTTGCTTTGTTCTCCTAGCTCTCTATCTTGAACTTGTGGTATTTATGTAAGCCCAAAGACCTACAGCCATTTCCATAAGACAAGGTGCCACCAAGTCAACATTAACTGTAGAAAGACTTATAAAATGACAATCTTGTAAGAAGGTCCCTAACATGATGACACAATAGGAGGACTTGACCCTTAACCCCTCCCACTGTGCAGAACCCCACCAAAGACCTTTCTACACATCCCAGCCCATTTCATCTTATTTTTATTTATTGATCTATTTATTTACTTATTTATCTTTGTTATTTTCAAGACAAAGTTTCTCTATATAGCCCTGGCTGTTCTGAAACTCACTTTGTAAACCAGGATAGCCTCAAACTCAGAGATCTGCCTGCCTTAAAGGTATCTGCCACCATTGCCTGACTCATTTTAATTCCCAGTTCCAAGTCTTTATGTTCCAGCTTATGGGAATCTACCAGCAGACTTGAGAGAACATATTTTGCTAGTGGTACATGTGAATTAACTAGGTAGGATGCCTGTTTGCACAGCTTAAATTCAAATGTAGTATTCTAATGAAAGTGCTAACATTGGGGTCATTGGTGGGGAGAGGGTATTTGAATAGATGCCTCCTAGCAACCCTCAAGTCAGATCTTATAAGTGGCTGGTGGGCGCTATAAGCAAATGTCCACGGTATGGAAAGCCAGTCCTTCCCCCCTGTTGATCAGTAGACTTGTTTAACCAATGCCAATTTCCCCATTACTAAAATGAGGATAACAATACTTACCTGTTACGATTGATATGAGGATTGCATGCCCTAGTCCTGGGCACACAGGAAGAGAGCCTAATGAATTAACATTAGCTCTCATCACTGATTATCCAAACTCTGCCAGGAGTTATGGTACTTAGAGTAAGCTTCCAGATGGCAATCTGGTGGTTTCCCAGTGTGGTAAACTCTTTCTGCATCCAGTCAGGTCCTGTCGTGCTCTTCTGGGTTCTTTCTAAGGCCTTCTCATGCAGATCCCCTTTCTTGAATTATTTTAGTGTGGGGGTCTAGTTCTGTAGGATAAAGGCACTGTGAGTTTCCCATAATACTTCATGAGTGAATCACCCTGTGCTTGTATATAGTATGAGATTTGGACACAATCGTTTAAAATATTAAAAATACAAAAGTCTAAGCAGATAGGTTTCTGATTACACTGACTACATTGGGATAAAGTTCCAGCTCTCCTCTATCTTATAGAGAAAGAATGAGATCCTCTCTCCCTCTCTCTTCCCCTCCCTTCCTCTCTCCTCCTCTCCCTCCCTCCTTTCCTCCCTCCTTCCCTCTGAACTCTGTCTCTTGTTCCCTTCTTGTCCTCTGACATTTTCTCCACCAGAGGAGAGCTTTAAGGAGATAATAAGAATGCTGTGTTAATGGGAATTCATCTAAGTAGGAGCATGTTGACTCCTTTGCATTGGTCCTCCACCCATCACAGTCCGGCCAGGGATGTGGTACATTACACAAGCCACTCCCACTTGACCAGCTGTTCTTGGATGTGTCAAGCCCAGATTTCAGCCTCTTTACACAGAAACATGTTGCCTTCCTTGAATCAATTCCTGTGAGACTAAAGGGAGTCCCATGTGGCCCAAGCATGATGTAACAGGGATGTGTGCTTCAGAATTCAAGACACACCCTCTGAGTTCCTGGCATCTTTTTGCCATAATAATCACAGAACCACAGCTTTCCTCTGTGACCCTTGGCGCCTCCGGAGCTGCCTCGCCTTGGCTGGGTTTTCTAGCAAGCCTGGACTGGAGGATCCAACACTGCTTCCTGTGGGGCTGTGGAGGGCCTGGACTGACAAGCCTGCCTAAGTGAGTGTCTTGAGCGCTCGCCCCATGTGCTGATGCTCCTGGTTTTCTGGTGTCTTGTTTATTTGGCCAGTTTTATTCACCTGCTATAAGGGAGAGAAATAGACTGGTTCTTGGTCATCAAAGCTGTCCCCTACAAAAATATTGGAACAAAGTGCAATCTCCCACTACAGATGACAATGAAATAGTTCATATTTACTTGTAAGTTGAAATTGGTTGTACTTTCAACCTATTTGTGTCTTTGATTCTAAAGTGTAATTTCTATAGACAGACACACGAAGGTTAAAAGTACAAAGATTTAAAATTATATACTATACTAAAAATTTTAAAAGAGAGGGAAAACATGTGACTATCACGGAAAATAAACTTTAAGACAAGACAAGACAAAACAAAACAAAACCGATAGACAAAACACTGCTACCAGAAACTGAAATGGACAAATTGTTATTGTTAATCTTTGAGACAGGGTCTCACTATACAGGGCAGGCTAGCCTCAAATTCATGAGCCTTCAGCCGGGCAGTGGTGGCACATGCCTTTAATTCCAGCACTTGGGAGGCAGAGGCAGGCGAATCTCTGTGAATTTGAGGCAGCCTGGTCTACAGAGCTAGTTCCAGGAGAGGCTCCAAGGCTACAGCTAAACCTGGTCTCAGAAAAAAAAAAGTTCATGAAGCTTCTTTTTATTGAAGGCATGAACCACCACACCTGGTTTAAAGGGGAAGTAGACACAGGGTTTCACCCCTAACCAAGAAGTTATTTGCAGTTGATTCCTGGGGACAAAGAGAAAATCCGTTTTCTTCAGTGGATGGTTACTGAAGTTGGCATATCAACCAACTCCAGGAAAGCCCCATAGCCAAGGGTAATTGGCCAACACAAAATCCATGGGTTTGGGGTTTTGTGATTTTGTTTTGTTTTGTTTGTTTTTTGAAAGAGAGAGAACATAAAATTCAGTGTGTAGGGAGATGGGGAGGAAGGAGCTGGGAGGAGCTGATGGAAGAGGAAAAAAGAATCAAAATATATTGAATGAAAAAAAATTAATGAAAAGTTCTCTCTATGAGGAATACTTATTAATATGCATGTATCTAAAAAACTAAGCCCCCAAAATAATATATGAAACAGAAACAAACTCGAATGGAGAAATCTATTGATAATTCAGCAGTAATATTAGAGGAGACTTACATATCCCATTTTCAATTATGGAGCAATCAGTTAAGCAGAATTTCAGCAAAGGAACAGAAGGTTTGAAGAATTCTGTGAACTTAGCAAAATGCTCAGCAGGTGTCTGTAGCTCACTTCCTGAGGCAGCAACCCAGACATTTTCCTCTGAAGTACGAATGGAACACTCGCTGGCATACACTGTGAATGGGGTGTAAAATGAGCCTCATTTCAAAGAACTGAAATCATACAAATTTCTCCAGTTACAGTGGAGTGAAGTTAGTAACCAGTAACAGGTAGTAGGCAGTAAGAAAATTCTGAAATTCTTATACAGTTTAAAACACATAGAAACATACTCTGAAATAAACAACAAACCAAAGAATAAGTCACAATGGAAATTAGAAAATTAGGAAAATGGAAACAATGTATAATATAGCAAAGTTTATATGATATAGTTGAAGTGGTATTCAAAGGGAAATCCATAGATTAAATGCCTATATTAAGAATGACTTTATTGCACGCAAAGTATATCTCAACAAAACATGTTATTATTGAAAGATCAATGATCCACAGCTTTACTGATTAAGTTTATATATAATACCACATGTGTAGAGTCACAGCATTCTCTCTAATTATATTATATTTGGGAAGTATCATTAATACTTTCAAGTCACATAATGTACACTTTAAAAAAACCAACACAGTTGATGAGGTGTATGGACAAATTTTAATCTTATAATTCCTTATATGCATGTGAAAGGGTCTAGGCAAAAAGGAGCTAATGTTTGCAGTTCGCTTCAGAATATACCAAATGCAGAAGAGTCGATAGGTGACTGTGGAGGAACCGAAGCGAAGATAATAAGTATTAGTTACAAAACAAGATGATTGGTGTATAGTTATTCATTATAAAAGTTCTCAATTTTGTTGTGTGCTTGGAATTTGTAATAATGAAATATTGAGGAAAAAGCGTGAGTTGAAAATCGCGCTCTGGCCCCCTCCTATAATTCACTAAGTGAGCATCCCACTGACTGAGGAAACTGTTTTCCTTAGGGAACATGTTCTATTCTAGGTAATACTTCTTGAATCCACTATATTAGCAAAAAAAAAAAACCCTTTGGAAACAGCCACTAGAGAGGTGCTATCAAAGAACATAATAGTATCCCGTGACAGAAGATGTCCTCAGGTGCAGATCTGCTAGCGGGTTCTTCCTAGAAGCTAAAGTTACATTTCATAGGGGTTTAGACCCGCTTCCTTTCTGTTACCGAATGCCTATAAGAAGAGAAGCTGGCCAAGCAGAAATAAACTAATGCATTCACACTTGCTGAGATACAGTCCACCCTGCCATTTCCAGCACGGTATTATCCCTGCAGCCTGTGCACCTCTGCTCTGAAAAGACAACTTATGTACATTAAACTCATTCCGTGCTCGCCTCTCATGGCTGCGATGTTGGCGCTGAGGTTTCCATGTTCATGGAGAGTGATTTTCCTAATGATGAAGCAGATTCTAATCAGAGATCTAATCCAGATATACACAGCAACTGCTCCCACCGCCTTTCCTGTAGTTCCTCCAACACAATGACAGGGAATTCCTATGAGGATCTTTGGGTATGCTTCAAACCCCCTCATCTTCCAGCCTCCGTGCAGGCCCAGACCTTCCTGTCTGAAGCATATCCGGCCATCCTGTCCCTTAGCTTAGAGGACTCAGCTCAACCTGGGGAAGGGTCAAGACTTGGGGTTACCGAAACCATTTGGATTATTTGATGCAAGCCTAAGCAGCTCCTTTCCTGGGCTTCCAAGTGTTTGAGGAAAACTTTTCTAAGTCTTCAACAAGGAGGAAAAGTCCTGGCATGCAGAATTGCTGTCACAGTTACTTGGCAGAACTAGAAGAAAGGTTTATTTAACTTAGCAATAGGTTTTATTAGCCCAGACTCCAGATGAAATGAGATAATGGGGTCCATGTTGAAAGACAGATGAGTCCATGGGTTTCTCCCAACTCCTTAGTAGGACCATGCGTGCAAATGAAAGGCTCAGACATGTCCAGCAAGCACATCACGACTCAAGTCATCAACAACCACATCATCTTGCTGATCAACGGAAAGACTGAGAAAAATTAAAAAGCTAGTAGGACAGGAAAACGTGGGTGGGTACAAGGTGTTACTGCTGAGCTGGCTCTCAGTTGCTTTTTGCCACTGTTTCCTCAGCCGAACACACGACATTTTCACCAGAAAACAGAGAGCCGAGAGCCAGCCTAAGCAACCACCTGCGCCTGCCGGAGGAAAATGTTTTGTGTATACTCTAACTCAGCCAACCCCATTCACTCTGCCCTTCACCCTCCACCATTGTGAGCTCTGGGGTGTGGGTGGGAAGAGGATGAAAAGAGAAAAGAGGAAGTGTTCATCACCAGGGTTAAAAGAAGCCTTCCTGGCATGGGAGTGGGGGAAGAGAAAGTGGAGGAGCTGGTAGCCGCCTGCCTCCATGCATGGCTGCCTATTCAAACTTGCTTTCCTAGGCCACAAAGACAAGACTCACTGTTTCCTGAGGCTGGAACTGATTGAGCCTGCCAGGACCAGATCTCTCCAGAATATCCTGTACCCCAGCACTCCCAGGTCCTGCTCCCCATTGTCTGCCTTGACCAACCGTGGAGGAAGGCCAGACTGGCCTGCTCCAGATGATGGCAAACATGTATCACAGCAGAGGACACAGGCATTATTCCTGGAAGGTGTCATTGTCCTGGATTAGGCCTCCTGTGCCCAACACACTCTATGGCTCCGTTTCCACTTTTGAGCCTCGTAGAAGTCTGGTCAGGCCAGGAAAAACATATGATGTTATAGTAAGCTGGAACCCATGACTTGACTTTGGGTCCTGCCCAAGCTGAGTCTCTTGGCAGGACTTGATGAGGTAGCCTGCTCTTTTCTATGACATTTTCCAAGTTCCCTCACTGGGGGAGAAACTACAGGTACATTTTGAAGACAGATACAAGTCAGTGGAGCTCTGGTAGGTCACCACTTTGTACATTCAGTCTTGTGCTTCAGAGAGCTTGTATTATATCTAGAGCAGACTCGAAGATGTGGGAGCCAGAAGCAGCTGATTGTGATGGTGGCTGCCATCAAATACTGTAGATTTGGTGCCTAAAATCACAGTGTACAACAGCAGTGAGCACTGGTTCAGCTGTTCTTCCAGAGGAACCAGGTTTAGTTCCCATTACCCACATAGAAGCTCACAACTCCAGTTCCAGGGACTCCAATGCCCTCTTTTGGACTCTGCAGGCACCACACACCTCATGGTACACAGACACACATATAGGCAAAACTCCAGTACACATGGAATAAAATGACATTTCATTTATTGTTTTTAAAGAATAGTAAGGTATGAAAAGTTTGGACATTCAAAGATGAAGGCAGAAGGAAGAATACCAGTGTGGAAGCCAGAGCAACTGAGGCCACTGCACAGCTCCCCTGTCCAGTCCCCCTGCCCCACCTTTCTCCTGTCTTGAATCATGTAATAACCTTACTGTAGGGAGGGAATGCCCTTATTTCTAGTATGTACTTTATCTCAGCTGATATTTCACCCCCAAAGAAGTAGATTGGTCTGTATGTGCCAAATCGTGGGTTGCCACTTAGCATTGCAAGTATCGACTTTTGGAGCCCTCAAATGAAGAGCCCGCTTCCCATGCTGCATGCTGGCTTGCATGCGTGTGATCACACTTTTTTCACAAAGGGTTCAGGCTGTATTAGTTTCCAGGCCTCCTTGCAGGCAGGCATGTTGGAGAAGATAGTACAACACTTGATGACAGCCCAGATGCACACACTGGGAACACTCCAAACGTGGGAGAGGGCTGGACCTCTGAAACAGAACAGCCTGACTTAACTGTAAAGCTGTTTGTGCTTCAGAGGACAGTCTCTGCTGAGGAAATGGCCCAGTGGCTAAAGTGCTGGCTATGGAAATATGACTGCCTGAGTTCAGAGTTCTACAGGGGTAGAAAGCCAGGCATGGCAATATGTACCTGTAACCCTAGTTCTCAGAAGCAGGCTTCAGAGATGGGAGGATGCTGGGGGCCTGATGACCAGCAAGTCAAGCCAAAATAGTGAGCCCCAGGTTCAGTTAGAGACACTGTCTCCAAAAATATGGTCGAGAGCACTAGTGGGAGACATCCAAAGTCTCTATCACATACACACACACACTTACACAGCTAGCTGTGGTTTGAAAGGCCAAATGGAGCAAAGGTATGGGATACTGGGTCATTTTTGGAGAGGAATCTGCATATTTACAAAGACATACAGCATGCATCACTATCTTCCCTGACATCTATGGGGCTAAAAAGTGGTTTTATATTTTCCCTCACATATGAGAACTCAGAAGTAATGTGGGCCTTTCTCTCAGCCTCCAACCTTTGCGATTGCGTCTCGGTGTTTGTGGTTACGAACTGCTTGGACATGTAGCCACAGGTCTTTGTTCTCTTTTAAGTTGTCCTCCCAGTTGTCCATATGCCTTTTGGATTTGGGCCCCTAGCCACACACACAGCATTCATTAAGTGTGGTTTGCTGACACAACCTCCCAGTGCCAATGCTTACAACCTGTGACCAGACTAGGTTTCTGAGTCACATCTCACAGCTGGTTCATTTGACTAACATTCCTAGTCCATTTTCTGAATGCTGGCTCTCATCTCTCCTACTCTGTAACCGGTAACCGGCGTTCTGTTCCCAAAAAGAAGACCTGATATTTATTTCAGTGGAATTTTATCCTACAAAACCTGTAGGATTTCCTGGTTACCTCTTAATATATGTCTTTCACATTTTACTAAAAGATACATGGGATTTGTCTCAGCATTTTAGCTAAATTGAGATTCATCTAGATACCGTAGTTGTCTGGTCTGATGTACAAACGCCTCTCTCCGTGTGTCTTTTGTCACCTCCCATCCATTCAGTTTCCCTTCGGTGTTTAGTTACATGATCCTCAGCCCACTTTAGTGGTCTTCTGCTTAAAACTGACCGCCTCCTGACCCCAGCTCATCTCCTACGCACTCTGCTGTTGTCCCCTGGGTAGCATGCATGTCGCCTAGCATCCCACAGTCACTCATCTTACTGTCTTTTGCCTCCTTTAGGATGAAAGGTGTGCTGAGACAGCAGTGTTTGTCACCTTCTCTCCTGATAGGCTCCATGTTTGTTCAAGAGTGTGGTTGGATGCAGCAGTCACCTCTCTCAGTAAAAATGTTGAACCAGGCAGGGCCCAGGCTCGGTTCAGTGCCCCCTGCTAGAGGCTGCTAAGGATCATGTGATCGCTAATGAACCCACTTAATGCTCTCAGCATTCTGCCTAACTCATCCTCACTCTATCTGATGGGGTATCAAGAAAGTTGATCACAGTTTTTGCTACAGTTGGAGATAGCCCTCTCTTCCATCAGCCTGGAAGTTCTGCTTCTCCCCCTGCCCAAAAGGAAGCAGGCTCCATCTGCCTTGTGTTCTCACTGCCTCCTGCTAACTGCACCCAGGTTATCTTTGTGATGTCTCATCCGAAATTCTGCTCCAAGACAGCGTTTTAACCAGTGGCTTGTACAGACCCTGTGACTGCCTGTGAGGAAGTCATTCTAGATACACTGTCCCTTCGGCTTAGGCTCAGGACCTTGACCCTAAGGTGACAGATGTGGCACCAAGAGTCAGATAGCTTAGATTCAAAGGCAATGCTTCATCAGATATTAGAATATTATTTTTTTCTATTTCTCAACTTCTGTAGTCCATAAAAAAGGATTGCATAACATTCAAAATATGATACTATTTATTGCTATTTGATCAGATCCTTTTTACTTTGCATCTAGTTGCTGCACATAAACCATAAAGATCCTAGTTTGGGGTTTTGTTTAATTTTCTTTAATTTTAGTATAGGTCCATTTCATTCTCATCCCAGATGTTCCCCCAGGAGCCTCCTGACTGGCTCCAGACCTCTCAGCCCATGCTCTTCCAGGTTAGACTCTTCAGGCAGGCCACTTGCGTGATTCATAGGAGTCTATGAGAAGCACATCTAGGCGTCTCAGGCCCCTTTCAAATCTACCAACTCGGAATCCACGAGTCCACAGGGCCTGCAAGGGATTGCATTAAAGTTTGAAACTCTCTACTCTTATACCATGCCACTCCCCACTGAAGGAGCATCCTTAAACTTCACACAAACCATCCCCAAACTATCCCAGTCAGGAATGAACCACTTTAACTTTCAGATGAGATGCTTTTGATGTCATCGGGTCTAAGGACGATGAGCAAGTGTGTCAAGTGACTTTAGGGCAGCTATAAGAATGATCACGGTTCAGTTAGCGACTCCCTTCTAATAAAAGCTGAGTATATTGTTTCTCCATGGTGACATGGCATTTGGGAAGGACATGAGATGGGCTGAGTTCCTCTTACTCATTCCGTACTTACTATGTGTTGGACACAATGACAAGCATTTTTCCTAATTTAATCCTTACCATAACCTATTCAGACAGGTATTTTTATCTTTATTTAAGATATAAAAAAAGACTTAAGACTCAAAGTATTCTGGCTGGCCAGAGTCCCAGGATTGGTGGTTCAGACTATACTGTAAATAACAAATACACCTGAAATACAGGGGCTGAGACAAGGAGTTCTGTCCAAAGAGGCCCCGTGGTCTGTGAGGAAGGTGCTGATACCTTCTCAGATCTTTTGTTTTCTTATCACACATGGTTTCATCATCACCAGTGCCCTTGTGGTTGGAGAGTGTCCCTGCCCTTGGGGAAAAGGGAAAAGGCATGGGCATTTGATTTCTGAAGAAAACATAATCCAAAGTTTTACCGGCCATTTCTACTTCCATTCTGTCAATCAAAGCTTGTGCACTTGGCCACATTTAGTTGCAGAAAAGGCAAAGGCATGTAGGAACTTGAAAGTTATTTACTAGGAAGGAAAATGGGAATTACTAATAAGAGAACCCATAGGTTCTGCCCAGGCACCTAAATGAAGGATAAGATTCAGACAGACCCTGTCACCAAAACTTGTGACCATTTTATATTATTGACTGTCAGTAGATGTTGCGTTGCATTGACATAGATTGAGATATATGTGTAAGCTTGCTTTTTATGGTTTGGAATCATTTATTCCTTCTCTTTGCTTCCTTCACAACCAAAATGATTCTGTGACAAAATGTCATGGTTGTTGTTGTTGTTGTTGTTTGAGAAAGGTTTTCTCTGTGTAACAGCCCTAGCTGTCCTGGAACTAGCTTTTATAGACCAGGCTGGCCTCAAACTCACAGAGATCCACGTACCTCTGCTTCCCAAGTGCTGGGATTAAAGGCATGCACCACCACTGCCCAGCAAATGTCACAATGAAGTTATTTTTACTTATAAAATAGGACAAATACCATCTCTGTTGAGCAGAAATATTTAATGAAATAATCCACCAATTATTTCTCTAGACTTTTTAATGAAACTTTATTTTTTATATGTAGGTGTGTGGGTGTGTGGGTGTGTGTGTGCATGTACATGCCAGGGCATGTATGCAAAGGTCAGAGGAAGATTTAATTCTTTGTAATTCTTGTACAAGTTGATTCTTTTGTTTCCTTTCCTTTCATCATCTGGGTCTTGAGGATCAAACTTAGAGACCATCCCAGGCGTTACAACAACTGCCTTTATCCAGTGAGCCATCTTGCCTTTCTGAAATTTTTATTTTATTCTAAATAAGTACATGTTGATTATTTTGTGTTTTAGATAACTAGTTCACATACCCATTGATAAGCACTGTGTGTGTATGTATGCATGCAGCACTTGAGATATATATATATAATATATATATATTCTCCCAGATACATACATATATATGTGTACATATGCACACATGCATATTCTGCAAAAATAATTCTTACAAATCATTTTTACCAAATAATCACCTTCTTTACAAGAGAGAATGTCATTGTTCCAAACTCAGCTGGCATTTCTCTTTTGCTGGAGTGCAGGTCAACTCGTATACAATAATGCTTCACACCAGCACCTCCAAATATTCAGAGGTATACAGCAATATTAACTCTCATGCATATGGTTCCCCTGCGGCTGGGCCTGGACATCTCTGACTCTCCTAAGATAGCTGACTAGTTTGAACCTGTTTTCCTCTGGCTATGGCAGGAGTATAAGAGAACAGATGGAAATACTTGAGGCCTAGGCTGGGAACTGGCATAAGCCAAAACAAACCATGTAGCCAAACCCACAGTCAAAATCCAGCAAGAATGCATGATGAGGCTTTCAGTTAGAGAAAATACAGTCACAGGATAAAGGGTAGAATCACACACTCCATGAGGAATCAGGACCAGGGCTAATAAACAGATTACCATTCCTTTGTCTTAGCAAGTTATTTTGAATATTTGTCATGATATGATAGTAAATATTTTAAGGTAGCTTTATTTTTTTAATAGCTAAGCTATGGATAAAATTAGAAGATCAGGTAGGTTTATCACTGCGCAGAGAGGTAACTATTTAACCATGTCACATAAAATAATCTTTTTCAACTGGGCAGTCGTAGCACAAGCCTTTAATCCCAGCACTGGAGAGGAAGAGAAAGGCAGATCTCTGTGAGTTCGAGGTCAGCTTGATCTATAGAGCTTAGTTCCAGGACAGCTAGGGCTGTTACACAGAGGAACTGTCTCCCAAAAAACAAACAAAAATCTTATTTCTGGAAGAATTTGTTTAAGAATATAGTATTTAGTGCCCTGGTTCTCAACCTTTCTAATGCTACCACCCTTTAATATGGTTCTCAGCCTTCCTAATGCTGTGACCCTTTAATACAGTTCCTCATGTTGTGTGAACCCCAAACCATAAAATTATTTCATTGCTGCTTCATCACTATATGTTATGAATCTGTTATGAATCATAATATAAATAGCTGTGTTTTCCAATAATCTTAGGTGACCCCTTAGTAGCCATTCAACTCCCAAAGGGGTCACAACCCACAGGTTGAGAACTACTGGTTTATTCTCATAGTGTTGAGATAAATGTCTTTCCTAGTTGACCATTTTGACATGATTAAGACTCATTTGAACATTTGGTTCTAAAACAATTTTTTTGGTGGTTGTTGCTTTTTTAAGACAAAAGTCTCTCTTCATAGCCCTTGGTGTCCCAGAACTTACTATGTAGACCAGGGTGGACTTGAACTCATAGAGATCTACTTGTCTCTACCTCCTGAGAGCTAGGGTTAAAGGTGTGTACCGTCATGCCCAGCTCTCTAAAATATTTGTAATAATAAATCCAATACATTGTAATCATGTGCTATCAAAGGAGAAAGGGAGCCAGCAGAGGCTCATGCTAAACTTTCTGCTAACTCTGGAAAATGTGCTTTCTGTGCAGATTCTTATTGCCAAGTCCCCTCTGGCTTCCTTCACCTCCTTCGTCTACACCATCAAGGGGGAAGGCCTGGTTCTCCAAGGTAAGATCCATCAGCTTAATGGTTTCTGTGAGGATGTTCTTCTCAGTCCTTTTAGATGCTAGTTCAGGACAATTCAAAGGCCAAGGTGAATTAGCTGGTAATTTTTTTTGTAACAAGAATTTGACAGGAGGAAGGAAGAACTCCAGGATTTATAACAGAATGGAAGGGCTGTTGTTTAGTGGTAGAATGCTCTCTTATTTTTTTGCATTATAACAAACAAAACAAAAGAAAAAACAAATATAAAATCCTCCAAATGGGACAATAACAAAAATATGAGGGATTAATTCATTAAGAGATCCTATAGACCAATATGAAATACAACCGTAGATTCTTTATAGATATTAGCTATAGATTGCTTATGTATGTATATGTATGTTTTCATGTATATGGTCAGGTGCCTGTGCATATTGAAACCTGAAGTTGACAGGTATCTTCCTCAATTACTGCCTTATGTTTTAGGCCGGGGCCCTTGCTGAACATGGAATTCTCCCTCCTGGCAGTAGAGCCAGCCAGCTTGCTTTAGGAAGTCTTCTTTCTCTGCCTCCTGTGTTGGGACTGTCAGTGGGCTGCCACAACCACCACCTTTTCACATGGGGTCTGGGGTTCTGAACTCTGGCCTTCACACTTTCCCAGCAAGCGCCTGACCTGCTGAGTTGTCTCCTCAACCCCATAATGGTCTTGTAAATAATCAAATGACCATCTCCTTTAAAGCAGGCTTTTATCTCAGGAGAATGTCAAGAACACTTCTGATTGTTTGGGAGAACTTGTCCCCGCCATGTCCTTTGCAGATCCTATGGTGTGAGCTGCATGCAAAGCTGTCAGTGCCAGCCTGGCACAGATCAACCCGCAACCTGCAGGGCTGTGTGTGGGATTCCTGGAACCCCGCTTCCCTGTGCTAAAGTCCCAAAGACATTTCTTCTAGTCTGTTCTTTAGGACATCCTGGTCCTCGACTTGAAGGGAGCTGGGTTCTGGCTCAAAGCAGAACTCTACTGGGCCACTTGAGTGGGAGTTCGATCCTAGGTGCTTGGTGCCCTGGTTAGGAGAGGTTCTTGACGTTGTCAGGTCCTTCCAGAAAATAGTTAACATACAAGGGTAAATTTAAGTTTTAGCCAATTCAGCCTCTCGAGTCTAATGTCTAAAGCTGCTTTATGGGTTAAGAAGTGCTCGGGATGCACATTTGTCCCCCACTGTCAGGCTAGAGACCCCACCCACAAGGACACATAGGTGAACATCTGCCCTGAACCAGGAATGTCTGCCCTGCAGGGTTTTATGAACTAGAGTTTTTCCCCAGGTTTGTAAACCGGCTGCTTCAGGGTCCCCAAGGAGATCACTTCATTGCAGAGACCCAGCAGGGGCAGGATGGGGAGTTCCTGCTTCTGGATGAGGATCAGGCTGCAGCCCTCCCTTTCTGCCCCCTCAAAAATATCTGCTCCTTAATGGACTCTGAAGCAGTGTGTTTGTTCAGTGCAGCTGAGCTCCCCAGCGGGAGACTCTCAGGTCCACAGAAATTTGGGGTAAGAACCACTGACCTTTGGCTCTTAGCCTTTGACTTATGCTATCCAAGTTCCTTGGTAAATATTTTTCTTTTTACAATTGCAAATATTGTTTTCTGACAAAGAAGCAGAGATTTTAAGAGCAGATTAAGCAAAGCAAACAGCAGGCCCCTTTGTTACATACTCTCTAAGGGTGTATAACTAGTAAGTGATCAGAAAGCCGGGTTTGTGTTTGCCCAGGGCACAGGGTGGGTTTCGAGTGAGCGCTGCATTTTTAGAGACTGTCTGAGAAGATTAGTGCTCTAGTAAAGAGAAAGTTAAGATGAAGATTTCAGAAAGTCTAGGGCAAATTGTAAGCCAAACTTAGGAAGAAAAGAATCTGTTTTGCCCAGAAGGCTCATACTGAAAGCCTTGCTGCGAAGCATTTCTTGGTTTGTCTAAAGTGGATAACACTGGGAGCGTTTGCAGGGACAAGATTCCCTGGTCTGCCTCCATCGTGTTTAGGCCTAAGATCATGATTCAGACAGAGAAGAGGGGATTATTAGAGAAGAGTAGAAACTGGATATACACTTGGTGGGTAGAAGTCAAAAACCCACAGTAAGGCTGTCACAGGCCCACCAACCTGAGTGAATCCATGCTTAAAACAAACAAACAAGAAAACCAGAAGCAGTGGCACCCATCGTAATCACAGCAATCCTATGAAGAGATGAGAGACAGAGGCAGGAGAATCACCCTGAAGCTGGTCTAGCCTGGAGTACATGGCATGGCGGAAATAACAAGAGAGACCTGCATCTCAAAAGCTAGGTGGAGAGAAGCTGGAAAGATGATTGGGTGGTTAAAAGTGACTGCTGCTCTTGGAGAACCCAGGTGTGATTCCCGTCATTCTCTGGCAGCTCCAGGGGATCCCTGTATCTCATCTGGCCTCTGTGGACACCAGGCACACATGTGGTGCACATACATGCTTGTGTTTGCAGGCAAAACATTCTTACACCTAAAGCCGAATCTAAAAAGAAAGAAGGAAAACCAAGGTAGAAGAAGAGAACGTGTCTCAAAAGTTGTCCTCTGACCTCCACATGCATGCTATGTCATGTATGTGCATGGGCGTGTGCATGCACACGCAATAATAGTCAATAATAATAATAAAGCAAAGAATAACTACAGAGAGAGCTGGAAATCAGCAAAGAAAGTGTGTTACTGAAGGGGAGAGACCTCAAGCCATGTGTCCAGGAAAGAGAAAAATTCAAGAAAATGTCACTACGCAAGGTCCCCAACCAATAAAAACATGCCCAGGGGAGGGGTTTCAACCCCACATGCTGATTTCTATGCTGTTATCTTGGTTCTGCTCCCTGAAAAGCACTTCCCTATCTAGGGAACCCTGCCTCCCCTGGCAGCAATGCCTCTGAACACAACCTCCCAAGGCCCTGCTTTCCTGCATGTGCTCCTGGGTCTTCTGGGGAGTGGGGGGCTGGGGTGACCGGAGCTGTTCTCCCCAGAAAATCAGGAGCCTCTTTTATTGGAAAGGACGCCTGGTTTTCAGTTCCAGCTCTGCCGTGAGTTTGAGAAAAGTCTCTGGAGCCCTAGGTTTAAGAAATGAACAGTAACCTGTTAGCCAGCTGTAATGAAACTGATGGTGTATGAGCAACATGGAGGAAGAAAGGAAGGTGGGGAGAGAGGGGAGGAAGGGGAACTTATCAGGTTATATCACATGCATTGGATCCTTCCATGATATTTAGTCATTGTGTGTATATATATGTACATGGTCAGTTTGTGTATGTAGATCACAGGAGCCCATGGCAAACTCTAGGAACTCCAGACTTTGCCTTCCCTGTAACCCTTTACCTCTCTCCGATCTCTACGATGGTTCCCTTGAGACCACCACAGGCTGAAACACACAAGCTTCCCTTCCCTTTCCCTCATTAGCAGATGAGCCTGCGGAAAGACCTGCACGTCCCCCTGGTTTGAAGCAGAGAGGCCTTGTTCCTGGGTAGGGAACCCGGAGAGGTACCAGCAGTTAGGCCACAAAACTTTCCTGACAGGAGGGGCCGCTCTAAGCCAAAGTGAGCTTGGAGCTCCTGGTAGGACCTGCAGCTCATGCCTGCAGGACACCCGGAAAGATTAGCTAGGAGGCTGGGGCAGGTCCTGGGCTACCCTTAAGAGAAGCAGGTGTCGTGGTAGCTTGACGTCAATCTCTGGAAGAGAGCGATGGGGGGTGGGGGGCTGGAGTGGTGGGAAAGTGCCCTTAGCTCAGGCTGCTCTGGGGGTGGGGCTGTCAGTGACCGTGGGAATGGTCCCTCGGTGCCTTTTATCCTCCACAAACCCCAAGATTCCTAATACCTGAAGCTCTCTGAGTGCACAGCAGAGGGAGAGAATGAAAGGTGAGGGCAGAATGGGATTGAGCAGCTCCACAGGCCATTCCCCTCCTGGTTCTCAAGGATTAGGATGCCGAGAGCGGGCGGCAACTGGGGGCCTGACACAGGTCCCTCCCCTTTGTCTGCCGGGCTGGGAGGGACAATGACAGGGCAGGCTGGAAAGACCCAGGGGCTGGGTAGAGATTTCTCAAGCTGCTTTTGAAACACTTGAAGGAGCCAGTCCATGCTATTGTTGTAGTAAAATAGAAAGCGGAACTATTCTCCTTAAAAAAAAGAAAAGAAAGAAAGAAAAAAAAAGAAAGAAAAGAAAAAGTAAAAGAAAGAAACGCACCCTCCCAGGCATCTTCAGGAGGCTGCTGGACTGAAGCCATTAACATGGTAATACCATCCTGTTTGCATCTTCTTTGTCTGCCTAACATTTGTCTGGGATTTTGCCTCTGCGCTTGAGCCCTAGACCCTGGAAATACTTAGGTCCGAAAGGAGAGAGCGCAAACCGCGTGGCCGCAGGCTTCCAAGTGGCCTGGCCTCTAGCAGGAGGCCAAGTGGAGTGAGGGGGAGAGCTCAGCCCTTTGAACGACTGGAATGAGAACGTTGGGAATGGGAGCGAACCGTAAATCTAATTTTCCTTTCCCCGCCGCGAAGCCTTGGTACTCAGCAAGTGGAAAAGCTTGCAAAGGGCCGAGTGAGGCAGAGAGGTGCCAGGACTGATGGCCAGGGAAAAGCAGCTGACTTTGGGGGTGGGTTTCATGGGGTGGCCCCCACCCAGAGCACTTGGCTGCGAAAGGAAACACCAACCCTCCCCAAGTCTCTCTGCTCATGCCTGTCGTCTCAGTGAGCTCCAAATGTGCCACCAAGAAGAGAGCAGGGTGGGAAGCGGCCTGGGGTGCATCGCTGATGCTGGGGGGGGGGGCAGGGCAGGAGAAGCCATCTGGCCCTCCTGGAACCAGCCCTGTTTTCTTGGGGCCTATGACTGGGTGAAGGAGCTTCCAAGGAAGAAGCTGGCCCATAAAGTGGAGAGGATGGAGGCCCACTGTTTCTGCTTTGCCTTGCATTCTCCTTTGCTCAGGAATCCAGGAAGTGGTTTGGAAAACAGCAAACTGGGTTGTTTGAAGCAGGACAGAAGACAGCTTCATTGTCCAGGAAGACAGAAACATGTGTGCCCTCCATTGTTTTCACAACACCAGGCTCTAGCATGAGTTGTTGGCTCTGGGCTCTGGGCTGTCCCAATACTAGTTAAGGTTTGAAGGAGCTGAGGTAGGCTGGGGAGCCTGAGAGGAGACTGAGCTAGCCCAACACGGGTCCTGAGAAGGTGCTAGACCTAAAACAAGCTTCAGCCATTCACTCCCCAGGCTCGGATGAACTAGAAAATAAAGAAGCTGTTTCTTTGGAGAGCTGGACAGCTGTGTATCTCTGCTTTTAACATCAAAAACGCCTTGTTTGAGCACCTTTGGGAGCTCCTGGGGAAAAACATTAATCTGCTTTGTGTGTTTGTCACAAACTTGGGTTATATCCTCCAACCCTATCTTCTTAGTCTTAAGCCATTTGAGAGATAATATTGAAGAATTCTTCCCCCGATACTCTGACCATAGCTTCAAGGAGCTTTCTCTTTGTCAGTGCAGAACCCAGTGCCCTGCACACTATAGGCAAGCGCTCTGTTACTGACCTCAGCCTGAGAACATTCTTAATACAGAAGTCATAAAACATGAATTTTACATATGTAGTACCTAGAATTAGGTTTTAGAATTCCCATTGGTTTCAATTTTTTTCTTTTTTTAAAAAAAAA
>LOJH01004023.1:5382-42735 GCA_001685095.1 Ellobius talpinus
ATAGATAGATAGATAGATAGATAGATAGATGATAGATAGATATAGATAGAGAGAGAAAAAGAGAGAGACAGAGAGAGAGACAGAGAGAGATAGAATGATAGATACAATTAGTCTCTAAATTCTAGACTCATTATAGATTGATTTAGCCTGGCCTACAGAGTGCACTTTGGTAACTGATGAGGAGGAGGAGGAGGAAGAAGAAGATGGAGGAGAAAAGTGATGGTAATGATGGCAATGAGGATAAAAGTGCTGAGGTGATGGAGATGATTATGATGGAGATGGTTGTGATGGAGGTGATGGTGATGGAGGTGATGGTGATGGAGGTGATGGTGATGGAGGTGATGGTGATGGAGGTGATTATGATGGAGGTGATGATGCTGTTGGTGAGGATGGTGATGCAGAGAAGCAGGAGATGCTGATGGTGAGGATGACAGGGATGACACAGAACATCAACAGTGTTGGAAGTCAGGGGTATTTTGATCATTTGTCACTTTCAGTTCTAAGATTTGGACTGTACACAAAACTACACTAACTGTAGTTAGACTGGCTACCGGGCAGCAATTTCATCCATTCTTATGAGAGCCTGGAGCTACCAGGACATTTTGGGCTTTGTTTTTGCAAGACTTTCATCAGTGTGTATGTTTATTTCAGATTTGTACCAAAGACTGGATTTCACAATAAAGGACTCCAGGCCATCTGGAAGGCAAACTGCTAAGCAATCCATCACAAATGTCCCACATTTTGCAAATGTTCCTCCTGAGTCACAACATTCAGTCTCCCTCAAGCACACCTGTCTGTGCAGGAAACCCTCTTCCATGCAGCACATGTCCTTTCCTCAAATCAGAGCCGTAAGTATGGATGTGCGAGACCCTCAGACTCGCTTGCTTCGGCCTTCAGTGTCACACATTTTCAGTTTCTCTTTTCATAAACCATATACGCAGATTTTGTTTTCTGTTGTCATGTTTTCTCATGATTAGCAACCTTCTTGAGTTTTCGATTATCAAATAACTCAAATATTTGCCAATAACGCCCTTGTTTTAGCATCAGTGATTCAGGATAAAAATTATAGAATCTTTATACATTTATATTCCGATAGAGGATAGTATAAATTAACTAGATATTTCAAATCTCAGAACTATTATGGGAAACAGTAACAAGAAATAAAATTCTACAAGTATTTATCTGGGTATCTCTGCACTGCCCTGAAGTTTGGTCCCCACTTCAGAATGTAATTCCCATCACCTCTGAATTCACAGACCAACTGTCTAACAGCATAAAAGGGTGGGCTGATTCGAACTGTGAGCAAGCTTATTTAATTCACCTACTAAAGTTTATTAGTTTCAGCTTTCTGTTTGCATGTGAAAGAATAAACATGGATTGCAGGCAAAAAAGGAGTGTTGTTTTCTTGTTTTCAATAAAAATTATTCCAAATTTCATTGCTTCATTAAACATTATCTCTTAAAATTTGTCAATGAGTTACATGTTATAAAATTTTCTTCTTAGAAAGGACGATCTGGGAAACAGACTTGAAGCCTTCTCCTTAGCAAGCAGCAATGGCATCATTTTAATCTCTAAGCAGCCATGCCAGCATCGCTCTCTGTTACATCCCCTCAAAATTTAGAGAAGCATGTGTCATTTAGAAATTTCTCTTGTTTCCACTTAGCCTGCCCTATTTCTTCTGTCACACTCTGTGTAGATACAGAGAGAGATTAACTACCTTTAGGATACTTGGTGATAAATATGAGTAAATTTACAGACAGTAGCACTTCCTGATGATGCTACTGATACATAAATTTCTACTGAAAAGTCTTGACTTGTAACTCTTAACGATTGACCACTTCAATAGACCTATCTGCCTGGTTTGATGTCACAAACCCCTGCTTTTGGATTGTCTCTTATTTTTTCAGACAAACAGAAAATATAGTGACACATTTCTCTGTGTCCTTTACCTTTGAGACAGTGTCATGCTATGTACCTTACACTGGCTTGAAAGTCATTACGTCACCCAAACTGGCCTAAAATTCAGGATCTGTCTTAGCCTCCTCTGTGCTGGTACTTCATACATGAACCACAATATATGGCGAACAATACATTACATTTTTTCAAAATTTTTGTTGTTTTTCAAAAATATTTTCTAGGAGGAAGTGTAACTCAGGGCTACAGAACATTCTTAGGAAGTAGAAGGCACATAGATTTTGGTCCCGGTCACAAAAATAAAAACAAAAGAAAGCAACTTTTGAAGAATGGTCTATTTAATATGGATATTTTAAAGATTCACACTAGGCATTATGGTACATGCTTGTAGTTCCGGCATGGAAGAGACAAAAGCAGGAGAAAGAACTGGAGGGAGGAAGGGCGCTCAGCTCTCTAGATGATGAATTGGTGTTCATGAGGCCATCTCCATTACTACTATACGATGTTTTTCATTGATAAATAACTTGGTTCAGAGTTCAAGAAAACGCAAAGAACAGAATGAACTTTACCTCCACCCTGGCACAATCCATCAGCATTCATTTGCAATGGCTGCCAAGCTCTACCAGCATATCCCTGGGGATAGACAGGGCCCTTGTAATGTCATAAACAACAAAAAAGAAGGCAATGCACTATTGGTGCTATGTAAACGTTTTCACACCATTTACAAGAAAAATACACTTTGCTTTTGCTGCCTTACTTAATGTGATGACTCGTGCACCAATCTGATAAGATGTGAGCAATTATGGAATTAAATCTATTGATTATTTTTCCCCAGTGAACATTTTTGATTCAAACCACAGCGGCGACCCAGCATTTCATGTCCTGAGAAGAGACCTGATACAAGAATATTTACTTTTTCTAAGAAAGAAAGGAGAAAAGAAATGGAAACAGTCTTCATAATTATTATGATCATGTGATCTCACAATCTTCTATTTCCATCATTTTCAAAGAAATAAAGTTGCCTCTCCATCACTCTCTTAGCTACTTCCCATTCTTAATATTTCCTCCCCTATAACCAGAAATCCCTGGCCTTAAAATATTCATGGCCAGTGATTAATCCAAGCAAACGCAAGCCGTTGTTTCCATCCCTCCTTTCCAGACATCAGCCACTAATTCTTGCGTCCTTCAGCTCTCTTCATGATGATCCCTCCTAGCTACAGAAAGAAACTGAATTTCGCCCTTAATAACAATAATCTAAAATCGACTGTGGCTGCAGTTTGCCCATCACTACCAGGCCCTGAGTTGAAGAGCAGGTGCAGAGCAGTCGGTGTGCAGAACAAGCTGAGAACACCTGGGCTGGCAGGGCGACAACGAACTGCGGTGCACTAGCGCCTCCTGGTGCTGGTGCCTAGAAGCGCAGTCGCAAAATCACACCCCTTAGGCGTTGAAATGCGTGGATCTCTCCTTTGCAGATTTTTCTGCAGCAGCATATGGATACTCGCACTGCACAAAATTCAGTTAATTTTTCTTTTAAGGAAACTAAAATCTCAATAAAAGTTTTTGAAACTCTACCTCATTTTATGTCTAGTCGATCTTCTTAGCACATCTCTGAGAAAGGTAGTTTAAACATTGTATATAAAATGCTTTAATGATGTAGCCCGTGAAAAAATGCAGAGATCACATCCAGTTAATTAGAGGATTATTTCACGCTTCGTTTTTGTTATAAGCATCAACCTTACACACATAATGGTGATCTTGAAGTGTCTATAATTGTTTCTTTCCATTTTAAATCATTTGTTTGCATAGACTAACTCAAATTCTACAGATAATAAATAGTATCAGAAAATCAGCTTTGAAAATAAGATGCTGAAAACAACTGAAAAGAGCTTGGTTTGTCTTTCCAGAGAACCACTGAGTGCCTGTGTGGTGCTTTCTATGCCATGGGACAGCATCAGGAGAGGTGACTTAAGTAGAGGTGAAGCTAGGACAAAGCAGGCTCAACTCACAAACAATAATGTGAAGATCTGTCACGCAAGGAAGTCTTTCCAGTGAGTGAAGCCATAGGCCTATTAAGGCCCTAGGGAACCACCATTTGTCTAGCAACCATGTTTCCTTGGGATCATCGTGCTGTCGAAATTAGAGGGAGATGCTCGCAAATTATGAATGAGTCAGTTTCTTCTGGAAAACATGTTAGAGCATTCTAAATGCTCCATAATATAAAAATGGCCCAAGCCAGCATCTCACAGGAAAAACGAAACAAAAAAAAACCTTAAAGCTAGCTGTTCTGTCTAGAATCCAGTCATTAACGAGTTTCAGAAATATGGGCTATGTTAATATCTGTAGATTTTATTCCCCATTTTACAGATGTGATGGTTCTCATTCAAATTTAAAACAGATGTGATAAGCTCTTATCCTCACACTGTGCTAAGGAAGCTCTTCCTTAAGCCTGAAACACCTCCTATGTGTGCTGGGGGAGGGCTGCTAGGGTGAAAACAGGCAGCTTTGGGATGGGACCCAGGACCTCCTGCACGCAAGGCAAGTGAACCCAAGCCACTCTCATGTGCAGGTTAAATTTAAATTGAATTTTAAAATGTTTTAAATGCAGTTTGAAAGGGAGCTTTTAAAAAGCTTGCATGATGTCTTGAAAAGGCACAGACAAGTTGTTGCCATGACTTCAAGGCCCAGCTAGCATGTGTGGTCCACTGTGTGTCAGGATGGACTGCAAGTCCCTGCCTCGAAACAACAAAGGCTGGCAAACAAAGGTTCCCTGGTTTGGAGCTTAAAATTCTACGTGTTTAGCTTTTAATCAAGTAACAGTCCAAGAAATTAATCCCATAACCTTACTTAAAATAGCATGAAACCTAGTGACCATAAAGAGGCAACTGTATTCGTGGTAGTAAAATAGTTGAACTTTAATTAATTCACATAAAATGATTCACATAAAATAGTTGTGCTTTAATTAATTCACATGTGCCTTCAAGTTGGCGCCTGGACATACAGGTTGCAACAGGAGGGGCCTGAGCCATGGGTTCCCTGAAAGATATTGTCCTGTGCTGTACACACAGCACACACATGCATGTGCATACTCACGCACATACATGCACACACACATGCATGCACTCACTGTACACACATACAAGTACACATATGCACATGCATGCACACACATATGCACACACACACAAACAGGTGCATGCACATATCCACATGCACGTACTCTCCTTTCTTTGTCATTGGTTCCATACCTGGCAATTATTCTTAAAGCCAACACTTATTGAGATAGCAGGCTACTAGATTCCTCTTTCTGAGACAGGTCACCATGATTTGACAGGTCTGGAGTGAGCACCCAATAACACCCTGAGAGAGCTGTAGTGTCTGTTGCTGTCCTCCAACATCCATCCACAGCTGACTCAGCCATGGGAGCTCCTCTGTCCTATGTATTGGTTTTACTTTGCTGTAAGTCTAAGGGAACAAAGTAAGGTTGGCAGGACAATTAACATTACACAATTCAAAATGCTGTGTAGCCACCTGGTCCTGCAGCACATCTGGAAGTGTTTTAACAACTTGGAAACCTGACTTGGTCCGCTCAAGGTGAGCCTCTAGTTCCTCATAATGAGACTGACTGAGCTCCTGTCCCCTCCCATTTTATAATCCTCTCTGGTGCTGGAATTAAAGGCATGCCCCACTGCCACTGCCCGTTTCTATGGCAAACTAGTGTGGCTACTGGGATTAAAGGTGTGGGTCACCACTGCCTGGTCTGTAAGGATGGTCAGGGCAGCTGTTTTACTCTCTGACCTCCAGGCAAGCTTTAATTATTAAAATACAAATGAAATATCATTACATTTCCCCCTTTTTGTCTGAAATAAAAAAGAAGGCTATAACTAATATAGGAAAAACCATACACAATAAGTACAATGACTATAGACAATATATACAGGCAATAAGTGTATCAAAAACGTCTAGTCCATCTGCATTTGACAAATTCAGAAAAAATACTCCATACCTGTCCTACCTTAGTTAGTCAAAAGTCTTTCCCCTAATTTATTTTCTAGGATAACTTGCTTTCTATGGCAGGCAAACAAGGAAAACTATAACTATCTAGTCTTCAACTCCCTCAGAGACCCAAAAAAGAAAATAATATTAACTGAGTAAGCAAGAAGTGCAAATAAGCAACTTTCAAAAATTGTGAGAAAAGACAGAAACAGCTGACTACACAGACAGTCACCCAAAATTTCTCTGCAATATTGGGGAATCCGGCTTTAGCCTATAGGCCTATAATATCCAACAGACTTTTCTATGAAGCAGGGTTTTTGAAGGACTGTTCAGCCTTGTCTGGACAAGGTTTGACAGTCACTCTCTTTTGTGTATTGCTTGTCCCATTAGGACTAGCATACTGTCAGCAGTTAAGGCAAGGACACTTTCTTGCCAGTGGCTTACTTTTGCCACAAAGAAAGCAAGCTCAATGTAGAGTTTCTTTGATGTCCATCATATTCTCTGAGGTAGATTGATGCTGCCAGGAGCAGATATGTCTCCCTGTCATAAAAAAAGAAAAAAGAACATATTTTATTATTTAAAACATCTTAAGTGCCATATTCTGTAGCTCTCTGAAGTGTTTGAAGATGACATGTCTATGTAAAATATAATTTTGTTTGACCTTGAAAACATACCTAATGTGACTACAAGTTTGATTATACTAGGTGATTAACTACTAGCCTGCATTTCCTTATTATCCTAAATAGCTGGTAATAATAATTATTACAGACTAGAAATTTGCATTACATTGTTAAATGAGTTGTATAGGTACAATACCTCGAAAAAGAATAGAAATGCATGTGCAGTATATTCTAACAAAATTATTCTCAAATTCATATCAATATACAAAATTTGTATACAATAAACAAAAGTCCAATCCAATTTAAAAATACTAGTTGCTTTTTAAAAGTAGCCTCAATAATCTATCTTTTTATCTTATCATATCTATATCCTCCCTTAAAGAATTCCCAATTGTCTTACCAAATCTACCAATGATGTTGATGACAATGTGAGACTTATTTCTGCTTCATAGAACAGGAAAAGCCTGACTAGATCTCAAGGCAGCTACCTAGTTTAGCGGCAACCCAAGAAGGAGGTTTAGGGAGAGCCTGCAACTAATGGTGGAGAGAGGGGGGGTTGTCTGAAAAACACACAGGGAATTGAGAGACTTGAGGAGAAAAGAAAGCCTAGCTGAGTGGGACTGGATCTCCATGTGCAGCTCTGGCCTATACTGGTGTGTAAAAAGCCTCAGGCAAATGACTTTTTTATGAATTCATACCCTCAGATGTTGGTTGCCAAATGTAGCATGAACAATCAAAGACCAGAGACAGATACTGGGGTTCAACCTGAAGATCAGAAAAGCAAAGCAGCCAGCCACTGGCTCTTAACCCGTCAACAGGAAGTAGCTCAGAAAACTACACCTAATTTCCCAAAAACTAGATTATGGATGTTGGTCTTTGTTTAGAGTGTTGGTTACAAGTTGTTATGGATAATGGTCAAGTAAAAAGCTAAACAAATGAGATTAAATTCAGAGTTCTTGTTTTGAAAAGAAAAGAGGGGAAATGCTGTGGGATAATGCTCTTGTGCACTGTAAAGATTTTTTTACTTGTATTGGTTTAATAAAACACTGATTGGTCAGTAGCCAGGTAGAAAGTATAGGTGGAGAAAACAGACTAAGAGAATTCTGGGAAGAAGAAAGGCAGAGAAGCAGTCACAATCCAGATGCAGAAGAAGCAAGATGAGAATGCCTTACCAAGAAAAGGTACCAAGCCACATGGCTAAATATAAATAAGAATTATAGATTGATTTAAGTTGTAAGAGATAGTTAATAATAAGCCTGAGCTAAGAGGCCAAACAGTTTATAATTGATATAAGCCTCTGTGTGTTTCTTTGGAACTGAATTGTTGTGGGACCAGGTGGGACAGAAATTTCTGTCTACATTTGTGGTTTTGTTTTTATTTCATGGTACTATTTTTGGTTTTGTATGATATAACCTAGAAATCTCAAAATAATTTGATAAATGAGTTTAAAAATAAAGGCCAAGTGCACATGCTTAACCAATTATAATTTTATGTGTATAAAATCATTAAAACTATGTTACTAAAATGCCTGGCTCTAAACACCTCTTGACATTAAAAGGAAAATATTAATTATTACTTAGAGTTTTAAAACATTTTATTGCTTAAACTTCTGTCATTAGACTCAATACTAATGCAATAAAAGTAACATATTCTGATTCATTCTTCCACATATTTTGCTTTTGAATCTAAAAAGAAAAAAGAAAAGAAGCTAGCTACATATATCTGAGGTTTATTTTTCTTTCAGTTTAAGATTATAGCTTAGATATATTTAAAATCACCTTTTTCTGACTTCTTTAATTTTTCCTAAATAAGTTAAGGATATCAATAAAATGCCATGGAAATTTCTGAAATATTAAAAAACACTTCAATGCCCTAGAAGCACTTAGAGCATAGCATCCTCTCAATAAAGCACACAAAATGAAATCTCAGTAGAAGCCAATGAAGGATTTAAATTAATTTCATTGTATTTATTATCTGAAAAAGCAATGCAGTCAGCTTGCATTTAAAAAATACTATTTTTTCCAAAATAATTTGCTATTTAAATGGATTTGAAATGATGTATACAAATAATTTGGCTTTTGATGCATTTCTATACTGAATTCACAGGCTCTTTAGTGCTTTAGATTAATAATATGTTTTATGAGTTTCTTCTATTAGTATCATTTAACAATTATAAATTACATTCAACTAAAACTCACAGACACACACATTTAAGAATAGAGAAAATATATCACAAACCTCTTCAAGTATCCTTGTACTTACTTAGGAGTCTCCAAACTTCCCCAACTGATGAAATACTTTAAATAATTTAATACTGCTTAACAATCACCTTCAAGTTATCCAACAAGCACCATTACACAGCAGTACCATATGTCTCCTTGCTCACTCTAGCGTCTCAGACTGGACAGCTCCAGCCTCATTTCCTGCTCACATTAACTTTCATGTAGAATGTGTTTTTCTTTAATCAATGCATCCACCAGGAATCCAATTTCACATTGATGCAATATCATAAAAAGGAATAAAACACTATCTAAAATCCAAATTGTGAACTAATTTGAGTAGCAAAACCCACGACTCCTTCGACAAGTCCAGTGTCCCTGAACCTCCCTCAGAGTGTAACCTTAGGAGTTTAAAACACTTTGTCCTGGTACCCGGAGACATCCAACACAGACTTGGGGAACCAGGGTTGGTTTAAAAGATTCTTTAATCTTGGATCTGCTCAATAGTGTGGGATTAAGGGAAGTTGTTAGTGCCATAATCAAATATATTTTGTTATAAGGAGCCATTTTATGAGTAATCTTTGCAGTTTTATCATTTGAGTGTTGTAATTTACATTTGCAAATGTTGTTTAGATACTATTTTTGGTGTCACTTGCTTGTAAAACTATGTACTCAAAATCACTGCATCCCAAATCTTCCATCTTCTCCATTTCTTCCTTATGTCTTTCTCCATGTTCTGAAGATGGTTCCCAGGTACTCCTACACCACCCCTTCCTGACCACTATGATCCCAACTATGCACACAGACTCAGTCTGTTTTAATCTCTAGAGCTGCACTGACTGGGGCCTAAACAAGGGTGATGTGGGATGCCCTTCTGTATGCTGTGAATATGTTTTATTAACATTGGTTAATAAGGAAGTTGATTTGGCCAATAGCCAGACAGATAGGAATCAGGTGGGAAATCTAAGCAAAGATACAGTTTTAAAAAAAGGCAGAATTGGGAGATGCCATCAACTACCAGGGAAGTAACATGTGAGGTAACAAGTTACGAGCCTCATGGTAAAATATAGAATAATAGGAATGGGTTAGTTTAAGTGGTAAGAGCTAGTTAATAATAAGCCTGATCTAAAAGGCCAAACAATTTATAAGTAATATTAAGCCTCAGAGTGGTTATTTGGGAGCTGGTGGGCAGGAGAGAAATCTCCGGTTGCAGAAAGGTTCATTTCCTTTCTCACAGTTTTGGAGGACAAAGTTCAAGCTCAAGGTGATTACAGGGCTGGTGTCTGGTGAGACCTGTCCCTGGTTTGCTGATGGCACCTTCTCACTATGCCCTTACAGTCCAGGTGTTGATTTGCCTTCATATAAGAGCATCAGCCTTAGGGCTCAGGGCCCACTTTTCTGTTGCTCATCACCCTGAACACAGTCCTGTTTGAGGTTAGGGACTCACATATGGACTTCCGTCCATACCCTTGCATGCAAGGAGGCTTTGGGAGAATAGGGCTGTCTATTCATTGTGCTTACACTTTCTTTTCTAACTGTTTACAGGTCTCACAGTTCCTTCGTCTGTCCAGTTATCATGTATTCCTCTGTGCCTTATTGGTTGCAGCTCATATTTTATTGAACCTTGTTGATATTTTTAAAAGGTAATTTATAAATCATACTCCTGAAACTTTGTCTAAGAAATGTCTGTCTGTTTGAAAGGATTCTCCAGGACACTCACTTGGTTCCAGCTCTGCTTCATGGTAGCCCATTGACTAGCTTCTGGTGGACAGAAAACAATGATGTGCCCACCTTCAAAAGTGCTTACAACAAAACGGTGGCTTACCATTTCACCACACATCTTCAGAATCCTTTTCCCTGGGTGTTGGGCACCAACTACCATCCCTGCAGTACAGCCCTGTGCCATCTTTTGCAGAATGTGATGAGGATCTGGGAAGGATTTGGTGGTTCCCATTATTCCCATTTTATTAGTTTTCCCTTATTTTTCATCTGCTCCTGACCACTGAAGTTCATCCCTGAGAAACAGCTCATTTTTCCCTAAAATATTATGTGTTAAAGAAAAATAATTTACCTCATCTATGAATCTCCCAGACCCATCCTTTTTCATCCATCTATTTCACATCTGGGGTAAAGTACTTACTATAACTTCTGTCAACGTTTACAGCTTTGTCTTGCTCTTATATATAAAAAATGTGGTGTCTATAGAATCAACAAGCAGCAGCTGTGAGTGATTGTGGTGACCACAGATCCTGCTGGTGGCCTCAAATCTACAAGTACTGATGAAAACCAAATACACTCTCGAGAAAGAAATTTTAAAAGAGAAGAAGGTAAATATTCATCTGTCTCTGTGTCCTGGTAAAATGTAGGAACTCATCCAGCAGTGGTGGTGCACAATTGTAATCCCAGCAATTGGGAGGTGGAAACAGGAAGATCAGGAGTGCAGGATTATCCTTAGCCACATAGGAAGGTCAGCCTGGCCTACATGAGACCCTGTTCTTAGAAAGTAATTTATAAATGTTCCCAATCTTCTCTCATAACTTCAACAAAGGACTGTTTTGGTCCATTTTGATACTTTGCTTCTCCATATGCTCTTGGGAGGAGAATTTCTTAGTAGGCCAGGAGTTTAAGCTCTTGTGAAACAGTATGAGAAGACATGGTGGAGAATATGAGAGTCACCCAGGAGGAGAATGCAGAATCTTTCTGGGATGAGCAAGATGAGTCCTGGTGCAACTGTAGTTGACAGAAAAGGCCCAAAGGATGTACAAAACAGTGCTGGGGACTGAGTGTTCCTTTTGGTGCAGTATTGTGAAATCGCTCTTGCTCTCCAGGACACTTTCGTTTAAACAGTGGGTTTGGGTCACCTAAGTCAATACTTTAAAATGTTGTGTTTGATGCTTGTGATGGGAGCAAAATGAGGATTTGGAGCCTAAGGGTCAAACCAGTTGGATTTCAGGCTAAAACCACCACTCTCCATTCGAGCAGCAGGTGAATTCACCACGGTTTCCTAAATTCTGAAGAGAGGAACAAAGAGAAAAAAACACAAAGCAGGGAGGGGTTTTGGAACACTAACAGAAAATAAGAGGGATTTTGTAGAGATCATACTGGGACTGGAATTGTAGCTTGAGGGAAATGTGCGGCTTGGTACTGGATGTTCCAGGCAGAAAACCAGATCTGTGCAATGTTGTGCCGGCTAAACTAGGGAACTGTTTTGAATTTCCCAGTAAATACTAACCAGGAACTCAACTTTTAAGTAGACACCACATGTTTTACAAAGAAGCCATGCCTGCCCAGGCTAAGGCAAAAGTGCCACCCAACATACACACACTCCTAGAGAAGCCACCTTGGCTGGGGGGTTGCCCAATCTGAACCCCTTGATGAGAGCTACTTAGAGAAAAACAAAATTGAAGCATTCATATGAAATAGTTGCCAGAGAAATGATGTTGGCAGCAGTTAAGGCCTATCAGAGAGACAATAAATAGATGAAAAGTTATGAGTAATCAGATGAAAGTCTACTAAACATTTAAAAAGTAAGGGTTCTCCCTAGAGTCATGGACACGGAGAAAGCTGTTTTGTCAGCTATGAAGTCATAAATGGAAATGTGAACAGCGTAAACAGAGTACTTTTAAATAATATAATATATTAAGATACAATTGTATTTCTCATGTAAGAGAATGCTCTGAAATTAGGCAATGCAGACTGGTGGTGGCCATCCCTCTGTTCGAGTAAGTGGCATAGACGAGGGGAGAAGGTAACAGATCTTTCTCCTATCTCCCATTGGGCCAGACCTTCATTGAAAAACTCTAACTGCAAAGAGAAGAACGATAAGCCAGAACTGTAATTTGTTATTAGTACACTTTTCTTCTGTTGCTGAAGCAAGAAAGAGCACTTTAGTATAAACAGTAGGGGTGCTGTGTCAGGACTCTGGAGGGGGATTATCCACTCTGAAGTAGCTATCAAATCATTCACAAATTAATAAGCAACTTTGTCTAAGGTGAGGGGGGTAAGAGGGTAGAGTCACTCTAGAGACTATATGAGGAGAATAAAAGCATGGGTCTCTGAAAGCCCTTAAGCTGTAGCTGCCTCTGTTGTCCAAGAATGGAAAATATCATACCTTTTTCTTTATACACACACACACACACGGGAGGGGGTCTCATTTTGTGCTGATTTAAGAATTGCAGAGTCGAACAGGCTGCTTTGTAATTTATATTTCTTCTTTAATAGTGATAAGTCACACAGCTTTGCATAAATCTACAGGTAACTAAGGAACTCTGAGAGCAGAAGAAATAGTCTTCTCCAGGGATGAGTGCCCAGCTGATTATCCAGAACCAAATAATAGCCCTGAAAATGTACACGTTATAGCATTGTACAAACTGAACAGGTTATATTTAGGAATATAACCTGTATATGTGCAGTAAAGGCAATTAATTAGTGTTCATTAATTTTTAGGAATGTACATATGCTTACAACAATCAATGAAAAAAAGAAGCCATGAGAGTTTGAATAAGTCAAGGAGGGGCACATGAGAATGTTTGGAGGAAGGGAAATGATGTAGTCATCCTATACACTCAAACAAATAAAAGAAATAATATTTTAAAAGATAGATGTTAACCTATGTTCTTTCCATACTATTTAAGGAAATAACTCCGATGCCTCGCTCTACCATGCGTAAATATCTAGAATGTAATCAGGTTTTTGTTTCTATGTTTCCATTGTCCTAAAATTATATTCTTAGGCATTATTAGTGCTGTTTTTGCTGTTACTTGGTGTTTCTGAGACAGTGTCACCTCACACTCATGGCAGGTCTCCTGCCTCAGCTTCCCAAGTGTTGGGATGAGAGGCATGGATTCATTTCTATAGCATAGACTGTTAAGGATGGGAGTTTTGCACCAAAGAAAAGAAAAATTGAAGAATAAGCTAACAAATTAGCCTTTCATGATGCTGAAAAAAAAAGAGCACATGACAAAAGTCTCACAGATAAGAGACAATGGCTGGGAAGATGGCTCAGTGGATAAAGCTCTCTTCTCAAAAGCGTGGGAACTGAGTTCAGATCCCCTGCACTCATGAAGATGCTGAGTGGTCATGGAGGCCTAATGATAGCACTCCCAGGATTCTGTGCGCAGGCTAGCTAGCTAGTTCCTCAGACTTTGAGTTCAACGAGAAACCAAGCCTCATGAGGCCAATAAAGTGGACAGCCATTGAGGAAGGCATTTTTCATTACATCTAACCTGTACATGCATGCACACATGTGTACATGTGAATCGGCACGCACACTAAATGGTACACACGTAGTCGTGTGTATACACATGCCACATACACATATCAATGAAAACAGGAGACAGCATCCTTTGTTAGTGGTCATCATGGCACAGCCATGCTGTCTGCGTCATGCTGTCTGCGTCTACCCCAGCTCTGCTTCTTTCCATTATCACAGATAGAAGGAACTCTGGACACCCACAATGAGCATACAACAGAAATAGTCTAAGCTTGCAAATGCACCTTCTGGTGGCTTCAGTGTGTGTGTGGAGGGGGGCAGGGTGCTATGCTCTTCTCTGCAGTTCTCCACAAAAAAAAAGGAGCAAACATTCTTGAAAAGGAAATTGGGAACAAAGTGGTCCATTTCTCTGCTTTGAAAGGTACAGAAATAGAAGAGACAAATGGAAAATTGTCTCCACGAGGTGTGTGGTTGTCTTTGAGTAACTCTTAACAGTGAGAGCCAAGTCCTGAAATATTTGCAAAAACGGGTTTTCCAAGGCACCCTAGCCTTGATACACAGACCTGAGCTTTAATAATAACTTAATTTTGCTTTTTTGACTCAAGTATATTTTTACGATTTCAGAGAAATATTTATTATTTTTTCTAAGGCAGAGGAGGCACATGGTTAGAGTCTAGATGAGATTTTCTGGGAAATGGCTCATGTTATCTATCCATAATCCATAATTTTGCAACACAATAAAGATCCCAAGTTTGTCCTGTTTTTATCTCTTAAATACATTTATAGTTACTAGATTATTCTATATTCTGTTCATATAGCTAATTGTCAATTTGTGTATCAATGTGCTATTGTTTCAATTATAACACAGAGTAAGATACCCCATCAAAAAGCTCACCAGTATTACACTGATTGACAAGTGTTCTCAAAGACTTGACTGATGGCATTAACTTAGCTCCAGGGTGTAAATATGAATGTTATGTTTGGTCTAGACATAGAGTTCTCATTGCAACCAGATATGTAAAGTGACACGTGCTGATCACCTTGACTCTGCCATCCCACAGGCTGTGTATGTTCTAAAGCAGCCTGTGTACCACACATGTAATCACTCTTTGTCAATTAAGATGATGATAAGAAAGAGAACAGACATCAGAGACAATGCTACAGATATTTTCTCTGCTGTTGCAGGCTTTTAATCCCAGCACTCAGGAAGCAGTGGCAGTCTGATCTCTGTACATTTGAAGTCAGTCTTGCCTGCGTACCCAGTCGTAGCCCTGCCAGGATATAAAGTAAGAAATGTTGGGGAAAAAGAAAAAAAGGCCACGTCTGGTCTAAAACTACTGGCGAGTTACCCGTTTGTCAAGCTTGAGGCATAGATCATTAGTTAGCAACTGAAAGTTTTCAAGCTCCCCATTATCTCTTCATTGAAGATTATCTATAACATTGTCTCTGAATCTGCTCTCTTAGAAATTATGTAATGCATGGTACGCATGCTGTTAAAAACACGCACAGCCTGTGGGATGGCTGAGTCAAGGTGATCCACACGTATCATTTAACATACCTGGCTGCAGCGAGAACTCTATGCCTAGACCAAACATAGTTTTCATATTTATATATTATTTACATATTCTTATTTACATATTTAGCCATCAATACCCTTCTGCAGTAGTACAAGATCTTTCGTGGCTCCTGTTCCTTCTGAAAGAGTTTTCCTAGGACTGTCTTTAGTAATACATGGCCTGTATTCTTAATTTCTATATAGAGAAACATATAAATATATATATACTCCTTTAAAATTCCTTGAAAATATATTTCTGACTTTTCATGTTATCTTGCCAAAACTGTGTCAACTTAATTTTTATTTAAAAGTCTTGCTTTCTCTGATACTTTGAAGAAAAACTACCTCTTGCCATATATCATCTATTTTTAAAATTTTTTCAAAATAAGCACTTAAGTCTACACATTTTCTCTAAATTCTGTGTGACTAATACTCTAAATGTTTGAGATATGCCTATTTTGTGTATCTATATGTGTGTGTCTGTGTTATCTGTTATTATATATATAATAGAGCATACATATTATCTTTGCTAAAGCATTTTCTAAATTATGTATTCACTTTTGGTTCATAGTTTTGTCACACCTCTTGTGAGAAATGATTTGGGGAAGCTAGAGAGATGCTTCGCTCGTTAAGACCATGAACCAAGTAAGGCTCCCAGCACCCATATCAGGTGACTCACAACACCTGTAACTACAGTTCCAGGTTTCCAACATCTCTGGTTTCCACAGTACCTGAGCTCATGTGCACACGTGCATATGCATGCGAGCACACACACACACACACACACACACACACTACTAAAATAATGGCAATAATAACTTTCGTTAATGATTTCTGAGTGTATCTCAGCCCTCCAGACTTCTCCAGGGCTTCTCTATCCCGCACGATGCCCAGATGAGGGCCATGAATGCACGAGGTGGTCCCCTAGGACTTGTCCCAGGCCCTTGGCTTGTGCTCCCCACATCATATTAGTACCAGAGTCCTCTTTTCTCAACTAGCTGTCTTTTAGGAAGAGTTCCTCGAAGCCTGGTCCATCTCACCATGCACTTGCTCTTTTGCCGAAGCAACCTGCTCTTTCTGAGTGAGGAAAGAGGTCAGTATACCGCAGAGTATAAAAATTCCACCATTCAGCATGGTGTGGACGAACCAACTCTGAAAATGCTCATGCGCTGTGGGAGATGCATTAAAGGAGATGCTGGCAAAGTGACAGAGCTAAATGAATGCAATTATTCTGGCAAATGCAAGAGGACAAAAATTGACAGACATTTTACCCATAGGGTAATAAACAGTTCGCAGAGAAGATTGGAAGGGAGGAGGATGAAGCTGCTTTTTCTGTCTGCTAGGAAACGAGGACCATCCTAGCAAAGCAAGTCACAGGAAGAGAGTCCTTTTTACCTTTGTAAGATCAGCTAAAGTCTCAGTACAGGGGACGAGAGATAAGAACTCTGCATTCCAAAACAGAGTGACCCAGAAGCTGCCAGACAGCTCTCTAGGGATTGCCTGGAATCTGGCTACGTCTTTGTTCATCTCTTATCAGCAGAACACAGGACTGATTGAGAACGAATCTGTGATGGTGCTTTGGGTAGCTGGTGGCCATCCTCCAGATGAATACAGGAGGAGCAGCAATGTCCCCTCCTCCTACCAAGCTTCAGAGGACAGAGGCAGAGGTTCACTCAGAGATGAAGTCCTCTGAAGTCACCCGAGGCCTGCCCAGCTGTTGAGATATTCTGCCTTCCACCAGAGTACTACAACTGAATGGGTAACAGTTCTTAAAAGAGCTGTAGGTCCTGGAATTTGGAAACACTGACCAGAAAGCAAACAAACTCAGAGGGACCCAAATGATGGGAATGTGGAAGTGAAAACTAGAGAAAGGGAAGAATAAGCATTTTCTGGAACCTCCGTGGTGAAGCCTCAGCTGGGGAGAGAGAGAAGTTGTGCAGTCGACAGGAGACTGGACTTTTAAGTCGACCTTGACAGGAATCCTTCATCGTCTGTAAGTGGGTGGGTCTTGCTGGGGTACTAGGGCTTAAGGACAGATGATGCAGCAATTACAGACGTGTGTGTACTGAGCACAAGAAAGAAATGTTCACTACTCATATCCATGTAAGCTTAGTCTATTTAATCAGAAGCAGGCATGAACTTAGATTCGCACAACTTCATGTAATAGTAGTATGAATTACTACAAGAAGATATATATTTCATCAATCTTCATATGTATCTTCAGGTTTTTTTTACTTTGGCTATTAATAGGAGTTCCACAAATTGGTTTCCTAGCATTGTCCTACCCATCAGGTCTCCAATGGATGCATTAGTGTTTGATATTTTCCTGCATATTGACACTAATCTCTAGTATTCACCACGTTTCCATTATGTTGTAGTTATGCTGGACTATTGCTTCACCTGTGTTTCCTTTAGGTTTTGATGTCCATCTTAACTAAATTTGTAAAGACATTTCAATTTTTTCATTATTTCTCTCATCTGCACTAAAACTACACTATCATTTTTATGGCTTCCCTATAAAAATTTTTCTTGTAAAAAATCCTTTTCTTTATACTTTACTTTCTGTGGCCCAGATAGTTAATTGTACTACCAAAATGCATCACTAATTTAAAAATCCACCAACATAAGAGTTTGTAACATGGTTCTAAATGATTGACAGATCAATTAAAATTTCAAACATTAAAAATTTGCTTATCCCCATGGCCAGTGTTTTGACTTTTCCCACCCTGAGCTTACACATGCTGACCAGTGACAGCTCTTGTGGGATAAGGGAGGTTTCCCACTTACGATGCCCTGTTTTCCAACAGAAGGGGGTCAAGAGTAGTGTCCTCTCCCTCTGAAGACCACTGCCCTCCTTCTCACTACCAGAGGGTTCTCTGTGAGCGGACAGGAATGTCACATAGGAACAGCTGAAAAGAATGGCAGACCCTAAATACAGCTATCCAAACACCACAGGCTGTACCATTTCCCTCTGATACCCAGAACCTTCTAGGTCCCCAAGACTAACAAAACACAACAGGACACGGGATGAGGAGACTGGAACCCTCCCGTGTACACACACCTTAATAACAATGCCACACTCTCAAGGGTGATTTAAGACCACTTCCTGCATCTTGAGCCCTGGCAACCCCACCCCCCCTATAGTCTCAGCTTCACTCCAGACAGAAGCGCTTCACTGAGACCCTCTTTATGATAACCTTGTGCTGTCTTCCAGTCAGAGGACACATCTGGTCCCCAGACACCTGTATCTTTGCTGCTGTTTTCAGACAACCAAATGCCTCCCAACGTAGGCCTCTTTATGACTCTCAAGCCACGACGGCATCAGATTCCTGCTCCTGTTGTTCTCTCGACAACCCTCAGTCTCAACCCCTTAAGTTTTCATGCACAGAGAGAATAAACTTCTACTCTATAAGAATGATGTTTTCTAATGAGCACCATCTCAGAACGTGGAACATAGAAAACTACTACGACAAAAGGATTGCGGGGAAGATTGGCTATAGCACTCAGTCAATGACAGTATTGCAGGAAGATAGCCCTAACCTTACCCCCAAATCAAGTGTCAGGAGGATTGGGCTATGACTATGCACATCACAGAGAGTGAGCAGGAATGCCCAGGAAGATGACTGTGTAGTTCCACTCCCTTCTTGTCCCCTAGAGAAACATGCATGGGCTGGGCACTGCTGAGCTCTCTTATGTGAACCAGCTACACTCAGGCTTTCGCTATCTAGCGGTGGCCATTCTGTTAGCAGTAATGTAGACGTTGTCCGGCCAGATGAGCCTCACAGTCTTGCTAGAAACCACTGAAAACCCGGCAAAAAGTTTAATCACACACTAACCCTTCTTGTCATGAACAAGAGAAACCACATCTCTTAAGGGGTGTGCAGTCTAGCAGTTCAGACAATGTAACCAGGGGAACAGGAGACAGACATCTCATCCTTACAAGCAAAGGATCCAAGCAGACATGGGGGTTCATTGAATAATAACAGTGGAATCTCAAACAAAAGAAGTACTCAAACTTAACAGTGAGACTATGATAACCTAGGGGAAAAATGTCAAAATGAAACATGCTTTCACATATATGTGAAATTCCAAACATGTCAAAGATTCCACTTAAGTAGTAAAATGATAGCAAAATAATTATATATATATATGTATGTATATATATATAATTGTGTATATTATCCTATTTTTCGCATATAAATGGGAACATACTAGGCACACTGCCCCGCATCCTGCGTTGTCACTCAGTAAGAGCATATCATACACATATGTACATATATATATACACATAACATATACACACATAAATCCATTATACATATCCAAGTGACCAGCCATATGTGTGCAGGTGTCTGTATATATGTGTGTCTCTGTGTCCTTATGTATGTATACAACATGCACACACACACACACACACACACATATATAAATATACAGACATCGGTACACACATATTAAGCCACTTGCATATTTTATTTATATATGCATATGTGGATATATACTACAACATTGAAAGCTGAGTTAAGTTGGATTTTGCAGCTCAACTTCATAGTAACAACTGGAAATGAACATTTTATTTCCTGTAAACTTTCTGCTAACTCACATGGGTTTTAACATTGTGTTCTGGTTATTATTTTTTTCCTTATACTAATGTTGAGTGATAACGTGTTAATTATCCTCCATTACCTAGAAAAGCAGATCCAGGAATAATAAGACAGTTTCTTCAGGTCTTTCACAAAATTAATTGGTTATCTCCTATTTCTTAAGGAAAAAATGCTTTCATTAATTATCTTCAGAATTGTTCTGTGAAGTAGCAATTAACCTTCATTTTCACCTCTTATTAATCCCAAAGTGGGAGCCAGCAGCTAATGGCTGAATCTCTAGCACCCTACTTTGCATAGTGACTCCTCAACATCTCAGTGAAGAGGCAAGGAACTAGTAGAGGGGTGGGGACAAAGGGGTGGGGGAAGCAGATACCTGGAGTGACCCCACAGAAAGAAAAAGGTTTTGTACGTGGTTGTTCAGAACCTTCACCATCAGAATCACAATTTGAAACAAGCAATACATAACGATTTCACAATGAACACTCAAGATGGCCAGATCAGGGAATTCAGACTTGACACTTGTTAACAACATCGTGGTTTGAGAAGCGAGACCGGGCCTACTTACTCCCTCTGATTCCCTGTCCTAGGTCTGCTGTCCCTGCAGAATGTGTCTCTCTTCCAGAATGGAGATTCTCAGAAGCAGCTGCGCTCTGTGTCAGACACTGGAGTCATCCTGTCTTTTCCTCGTTCTAAATCTGCAAAATACTAAGAATGTTCCCAAGTCATTTGGATATGATCATTCAATGGATGTCAGGGATTAAAAAGAATAAAATGTTCTTGCTGCTGCAGTGTGGAGCTCCCTTCCCTTGGGGCAGGGAGAGGAGGTAGTGAGGCACCCAGAGTGGAGATGTTTGTGACATTGGGTTGGTACTTAAGTGATGAGGGGAGGGGAGCATAATCCTCTAGGAGTTGACAGTCTGCGGCAGATCATCAGCTCCATGTGTTAACAATAGAAGAAGAGGAAAAAGACAGCAGCAGAGGGGAACAGCAGTCCAGAAGCACTGGCAACTTTTAGTGGCATGGGAGGGGACAGCTCATCCACAGATATGCAGAAACTACCCCCAGCTAACACTGGCTGGTGTCCTGTCTGAACCTTCAATAGATCCTTGCAGAGTTTTTAAGTTCCAGCAACTAGCCCTCTCCCACACTGCACACAAGAACAAGAGTGAAGGCTTTGTGCCTAGCCTGTCTCTTACCTGAGGATTATGACAACATGGGTCAAAAGACAAAGACAAACTTGAGATACTAAAATGCCAAGTTTGATCCCCGGGATAAGTTGATGACACATGGCAGTAGATGTTATAAATTTTTAAAATAAATGAAAATATTACCTCTAATATCTTGTGACATGAATACTATTTAAATACCTTAATAATGACCATAAATCAGATGCATACACAGTCTGAGCCCAGGTCACATTCTGCATGCACTTGTGTCTTGGTTTGTTAAGATGAGAACCTTTCTCCTATGTGGCACTTAGTAGGTTAAAAAGTACCAACAAAGCTGACAATTGTAGTTAGAGGCTGCTTGTTCATTTCCCAGATGCCCAGACCCGAAATAATCATATAGAAACTGTATTAATTAAAACACTGCTCAGCCTATTAGCTCGGACTTCTTATTAACTAACTCTCACATCTTAAATTAACCCGTTTCTATTATTTTATATTTTACCATGAGGCTTGTGGTTTACCGGTAAGGTTCCAGGCATCTGTCTCCTTCAGCAGCTACATGGCATCTCTTTCATTCCACCTACTTTCTCTCTACATCTCTGTTCAGAATTCCTGCCTTGTTCTATTCTGCCCTGCCAATGGACCCAAAGCAGCTTCTTTATTAACCAATGGCAATAAAACATATTCACAGCATACAGAGGGAATCCCACACCAGACAATATTACAAAAATAAGAATAGATAAGACAACATGACTGTGGCTCATCTAGAGCCAAGGGCTCCAACAATAATGTTCACTTGCAATCTATGCAATCTATGTTGATCTTAAATTTAGTTAAAGTCAAATAAAATAGGAAATTCTGTTTCTTGGTCACAGCCATCACTCTTGTGGCAATTGGTAGTAGGTGCCTGTCACATTAGGTAGCAGGATGTGTAACCATACTCTCTCAGTTGGATGCTGCCAATCCAGAGACGAATTAAGGTTGCTACAGAGTGTCACTTAGTTGTTCTCCATGGAGTGTCTTGAATTTTCCCTTGATGAAAAATAAAGTTATTCTAGGTTTCAGTCTGTTATTTCCTCAGTGCAATGGCACCTGTAAGTGTAGCACATAAGGACTGGTTTCTACAACCAGTCCCTACTTTGAAACAAACAAACAAACAAACAAAAAACAAAAATGTTTTTTAAGGGACAAGTGAATTTTGGGGGAAAAAGAAATAAGAAAAGAGAAGGTCATAGTGTTGGAGAAAGTAGAGGAAGAAGGAACCTGAGGGGCACATAATCCTTCTGTTATGCAAATGAGAGAGCACTGTTGAAAGAGAGTGGAGGAGAGGAGCCTCTTGGTAGAAGAAGGCTTCTTGACAAAGCTAAAACTACTTTCCTCTGAAGAATGTAAGCTTCTTGCTAAACTGGAGGTGCCCCTCTCACTCCTTCACAGACACACTGAGGTGTCCAGAATCACATTCATTTTGAATAGAAGCCAACAAAAGGAGAGAAAGTCAACCAATATTAGCTATTAAGACACTTCTGAGTGATGAAAACGGACTGCCATCGTTCGTTTACATTTTGTCATCACACAAAACCTCAAAGCCCCAGACTTGAGAAATGACTTCCAATAACTGTGTCCCTGTCATGGGCGGGGTGAGGGGGGACTTTTGGGAAGGAAAAGGAGTAGCAGCCTTCTCTTTTAAAACATTCAAGTCACAAATCACCAAAACCATTTGTTTCTATGTTGTGTCGCGTGGCCATCATTTTTCCCTTTCATTCTAACTTGTCGGCTCTGATTTTTCTTCACCTAGAAATTAAAGTCCTTCAGGGAAGCCAAGCTAAAAGCAGAGCAGCTGTTCAGAGCTGAGACAGACACAGGAAGTCTTGAAGTGGTTTCCTTAGCAATGGGAATTACTTGAATGTGCTCAGGATCCAGCCTCTTGGCTTCTGTCTGCTCGCTACCATTCCTCACGACTTCATTCACAAATTTATTTTTCTCCTGCCCTTACATACATCTTTGATATTTACCTTAGGAGATAGTTTGACTTGACTTGCTGTTTTCACCAATGGCACCATACTGATGATCCTAAGCCACATTTACCATCTCGTGACAGCGCTTCTTGTCATCATTGGACAGACTGGCTGGACAGTGGCCCAAAAGACCTCAGGTTCTATTTCCTGGACTATATAAATAGTGTCACCTTATTTGAAAATCTGGAGTTTGTAGGTGTGAGTAAGCTAAAGACATTGGCCTGGAAAGCCTTCCCTGGCCTTAACCTATCAACTCCCTAAATGTCAAGCTACACTACACGTTTGTTGTTTGTCTGATGACTGGTTGGTTCCCTTTTGAGATAGGGTCTCGATGAAGCTCTGGCTGGCTTTGAAGCCATTATGTAGCAAAGAATGAATTTGAACCATTCATTCTGATGGCTTCACCCTGCAAATATACCACTATAATCAGTTTTATACAGTGTTGAGGATTTAACTCAATACTTCTGTCATGCAAGGCAGGCATTCTAGAAACTTATCTACATCCCTAGCCCCATCATACATCTCTTATAAGGCAAGTGCATGCACACACACACACACACACACACACACACACACCATGAATGCACACACAAAAGAAGGCAATGAAAAGAAGATGAAAATGGATTTTAACAAAGCAACTAGAAGTCAGGAAATGCCAGAGGCCCAGAAAAATGGCAGAGACAGGGGGAATAAAATCCCTCACGTGAGCACCTAGATAAAGCACAACCCTATGCACACCTAGAATTCAGACTTCCAGACTCTAAAACTATGAGAAAATAAATTTTTGTTGTAGCAATGCCATCATATCTGTGGCTATTTTTCATGACAGCCAAAGGAAAATGCTATTCCAACAATAGTTTAAAAAGTATCAATAACTTCACTTTCTAAACAAGAATTAAGGAGTGTTGTCACATAGATATGAAGGCAAATCTGAGTGAACTCTTTTGGGGGTGGGCAGTTTCACGATCTGAATTAAATGTTGCTAATTCTCAACATTAGAAATCTTCCCACACCTCTGCTCCATGACCACCCCTCCCAACTTGTTTCTGGACACTGAGATACTCCCTCTGGACTAACTCCTGGAGCTGGTAACTTTTTCCGGAGCCGAAACGGAAGAATATTGGCTATCGTCACCTCTCAGTAGAATCCTTTCTTTGTCTGAGATGGAGTGGAGTCTCCTCATCCCTTGTCTTTGGTGTGTAGTCCAGCAGTGCTATCTAGGACAAACAAACAGAGGCGGTACCCTCTCTAGCTCTGCACCCAACAGAGGAAAAGGCTCTCGGTCCCCGGCCAGCTGGGTGGGCTGCCACACACAGAGGGAACAGCTGTGAAGGAAGAGGAGGAGGAGAGGCTCCCAGCTGCCAACTGACAGCAGGCAACTACGTGCAGGCATCTCATAGACTTGCTAGTCCTCAAATATTCCCTAAGCATGTGGGATTCGATAGAAATGAGTCTGCAAAAAGGGAAAGAGGAAAAAAAATCGAGGCTATTTTTGGAAATCTACGCTGTGCTGGTCTAGATAAAGATGTGCTATAATGAGACAACGTCTATCTGAGGAAATGCTCCCCTCATACAGGCTCAAAGGTCTTTCTACTCAAGTGCTCGTGGACCAGGACTCCTAGTGCTCCCTGGAGCACCAAGAGCCCTTCCCGCCCTGTCAGCTGAGGGACTCGGACCAAGACTGCAGGGCCACAGACATAACAGGGTAGCCTCTCCCAACAGCATTCAGCTGTGTCACTTGGGAGAAGAGGCAGAACAGTTATGGTTGGGAGCAAAGATGTGAAAAAAGGCTTAGAAACATTTCCATTTGCCTGGAGGGGGTCCAGATAGAATCCTGTGGTGCTCTAGCTCTTACCTCCGGGGGATCGCAGAGGGAGAAAAGAGACTCAGCTACAGGTTCCTTATTCTGTGACCAGCACTGTCTGGCACACTCTGTGTCATTTCATGGAATTATTTGCAAATAATATAATTCTCCATGTGACAGTCAGTCTCCTAGGAGACAAGCCTCCGGCTATGCCTTGAGTGATTATCTAGGGTAAGGGAGAGGAGGAGCCCCACTTTACCTATGGGCAGCATTCTGTGGGCTAGTTTTCTGAACTGAAAAGAAAGGAGAAATTTAGATAAACACAAGCTACAGGTGCTTTCTGCTTCTTGACCACGGATGCACTGTGACCAGCAGCCTAATGCCCCTGTCACCGTGTCCTCCCCTCATGATGGACTGCACCTTGAAGCGATAAACCAAAATAAATGCTTCCTTCCCTAAGCTGCTTGGTTTTTGGGTTTTTTTTTCTGGTATTTTATTACATCAGTGAGAGAAGGGTAATACACTCCTAGAACTCCTCATTTCTACAAACCACAATGAACAGAAACCATGTAGGCAATAAGTAGGGAAATTGAATTTTGACCCCTTACACCATGGCTCCAAAATCGAGCTCCATTCTGGTGCCTTACCCACGTTCCTGCCCTTAGACAAAATGTGAAAAGTCCATTAAATAAATGATTTTTCTATTCCTCTGTGATCAGAGAAGAAAATTAATCAATGGTGGGCAAAGGAGATGATGTAAAAAGCATGTTTTTTGTTTGTTTAGATTTTTTTTGAGACTCTGAAAGCAATTTTAATGTTATGGAGTGGTCAAACTGATAGACTTTCATGACAATATAAACTAAAAACATTCCAATATGACTTTTCCTCACCAGCCTGAGCCTCATATGTGCAGACACCACCATTCTATCAGGACAGAAATATTTGGTTCGGGCCACTGTCCTATTTGAAGCTCTGTCTTCACTGGTCAATGGAGTATGCTTCTGTGATGAAAATCAGCCTGGGAAAAGTGTATAATTACATAGTAAAGCCGACGTCATTATTTTTGCAGGGAAACTGTGAAGAATGTGCATATATTACATACACGAGATCCAGTAGTACATGAAATAAAATTGAAAATAGTATTGACATATTGACAATAGCATATTTTGTTCTTGTGAATTTTAGGAAAGAGTGCCACAACGGAATAGCTGGGCACAAAAAGCCTGAGATGAGCCTGCATAGGGAATAGTGCAGAAGCCTAGAACAAAGCTTGGTGTGGGTTATGTCTATTTCCCCTTTTCTAACAATGCATTTTACAGGGCAGTCTTGAATCCTTATCTTCATATGCAATGCATATTACCCTCCTCTCTCAGCAATGAATCCAGCAACTTCAGACCCCCGTATGCTTTAGGGTACGTTTACAACCCTCTCTGAACAATGGACTTGGTTCCCCAATAATGAGCAAATTTTGACAATTTCTATTCAAATTTAATCAGCTTACCAGGTGTGAAGAACAGAAATCCTGATCTGGACTAAAACGAGCTTGCATCCATATGCAGCAAACTGTTCTCAAACTTTTAGGAAGATTCAACTATTCAACATCTTAAGCAGAGAGCATGTCATTGAAATGACATCTGCTATGGAAAGAGACATGTGCGGTAAGAAAATAATCCTATCATAACCTAATCTGTTGATTAAAACAGAAAGCCAGACCCCTTGACAACCAATCTCCTACTTGCTTCGAACCACATAAAAGGAACCCCAACATATAATCAGGGCCCTTGAACACCCTGATGGATGTGGCCCATTGTCAATCTTAACAGTGTCTTCCTCCCTAGGCTGCGCTATCACCTCAGCCCAAATAAAAACATCTCTCTGTGTTTGCATATCTGTAAGTCCTTATTTAAAGTGTTTGTATAAAGGGCCAAGGACCTGGAAACACTCAGGTCCAACCAAGACCACAATCGCCATATCTGACTGTCATCCAGGTCACGAAACACACTCCTCCTCTCTACCAGTAAATGTTCCCCTCAGAACTGTTTGTGCTTCTCCAGAATGGAATCTAACTCTGTTCTTTTGATTTTAACCGTTTTTCTCCCTTCCCTTTTATTCCTTTCTCTTTAATTTTACATGTGTCTGAGTTAGAAATGCCTATTCCTGGAATTTAAATATTAATAGCATGACTTACTCTGATGCTGTGGCTTCTCTTGAGTAGCTCGTATGAGGCAAGCAAGAAACTAATGTAGGGTAAAAATTAAAAATCTCTACGGACAGTGACTACATAAGGCAGTTGCAAACTATTACGTTTCTGGCTACACAAAACCTCTGCCCTGGTCCTATGGATAGGGAAAGCCAAGTCGCCCCTCCTGTGCCATAATGGTTCTCCCTCCTTTCAGTTTCTCTATCAGGAAAGAAACCCATGAGCAAGGACTCTTTTTTTCCTCTCTTTCTCCAGTATCTTTGCTTGACTCTTCCTTTCATCTTTAAATTTTCTGTTGTCTTCCATCAATCTGCTGGCATGAGTCAGACAAAAGTCATTAAGCTGTCTGCCACTAAAAGGCTCCCATGACAGAATTAATGAAGTCATGGAACTGGGCAATCCAGGCTCTTCTCAGAGCAAGACAATCTACATGTATATTGGGTTCAAATTTAAATTAAAAAAAATGGTTTTACCTTTCTTTCTGAGGTTTGACTTCAAGAAGCTTTCTAAAACATCTCATCTCTAAACTCTGGGGACCTTCCCAGACTAACACAATCTTTAGACTCCAGGGTCTGAAAATCCTCTCTTCTCTGTAATGTAAATTGGCATAACTTTAATCAAATATCTCCTATTAACTAGATAAGTATAAAGAACATCTTATGGATTGCCCCTATCATTTCACAAACTGCAAAGATATAGGCACTGTTAGATGACGGCTCTTCCTTGACCTACTTGATTGGGCACAACAAGGCCTACTGAAACCTGTTCTTGTGGTGATTATAATAAGCTGTTACTCCTAACTATAGATACAATTTCTCCCCAACTTCCCACTCAGGTGATAATGTAACACATAAGTCATCACCTTTCTCAAGAGGCTCACAAGAAGAAATCACATTCCCTATCCTGAGATGGCCAAAAGTCACTGCTTGTCCCCAGAGGCACCATAGACAAAAAAAAATGACAGGGGTTTTGGAGGAACACAGACTTGAAGTTAAAGAAACAAAAATGGCATTACATAGTGTTCATCTAGGCAGAGAGTGAAGATGTTCAATATCCAATGGAGGAACTCTATAGATGCTGCCCCAGGAATCCACTCATCTTCCTGCTCTTTCCTCTCTGGGAGGTAGCTATCGGGGTGGAGCATAGGACCTGGAATTTTCTGTTTTCTCCCCTTCTAATCCACTATCTTGTGAACACTAAGAAAAGCTTAACCCAGAAAAACCTAAAGAAAAGTTATATCATATCTTTTCAGGCGTGTGTGTATACCACTGAGTTCAGAAGAGGATGTTGGATCCCCTAGAGCTGGAGCTATAGAAAGTTATGAGCCACCCAACATAGGTGCTGAAAACCAAAATCAGGTCCTCTGCAAAAGCATTGAGCATGTTTCACCAGTTAGCCATTTCTCCAGCCCCTATCATATTTTCATTGTGCGGCTCAATTACAAACTGGAGAACAAGGGGTGGTCCCAAAATGGCAGCCTTGACTTTAATACAATATAAATCAATTCGATCATTTCTGTAAAAGACAAGTAAAGTAAATGGTCTGAGATCCCATAGGGGAAGACATTTATGGCTGTCTATTAAGACACCTCCATCTACCAAGGAACCAAGGAAGCCAAAAGAGATGGTGACATCCAACAACCTTCAGCAACAAAACAAGAGAAACCTTTTAGAGACTTTAACCTTTACAACTGCATTGCTTAATCTTCATTGTTAACTTGACTGGATGTAAAATCACGATGGTAACACACCTCAGGGTTTAACTGAAGAGAGAAGACTCACAATAAATAGGGGCAACACCATCCCCGGGGCTGGAGGCTCAGGCCATAAAAAGAATAAAGGAAGCTGAGCACTGAAGTCCATCATGCGACTCCCTGTCTCAAGTTTCTGCTGCCATGCTTACCCTACCATGATGCACTGCGTTCCTTCAAAATGTGGGCCAAAGCAAATGCTTTCATCCAGGTTCTAATAGTTACCCTTCACGAAAAGAGAATGCAATTTACTTTCATTTCCAGTCTCTGAAAAAAGTTAATCACAGAAAGACTTATTGATGTCTGCTTCTCCAGCAGCAGAAGATTACCATGCCGATTTCACGTCATGGAAGATAATCCACACTAAAAATAGGCAGTGGCAGGTACAGTGGAAAGCAAAGTCTAGAAAGAAATCGATGATGAGGGAAGATGGCAGAGGCAAGTCTTTATGTCTCTAGAGAGGCGACCACAAGTGCTTGGATAGATGGCTGATTTCGTGGGGGACAGGGTTGTGGAATGTCTCCTCTGGCTGTCTCCATTTTCTGTCAGCTAGCAGCTGAGAATGAAGACATTGGTGGCGCTGATTTGAAGAGTACACCTCACACAGCTTTTGGATAAATCAAAATTTAAGCTAAATGAGATATAAAAGAATTTAGATGTCAGCTTGAGTTCTCCTCCATGATTACCTGAAGAGACTGGTTTAGAACTCTCAGAAATTGAAAAAAAAGAAGAAAAGAAAAAGGAACAGAGAAAAACAGAGAAGGCACGGAAGATCTGAGCAATACCGTGGGTACCAATACCAACTCAGCAGTTATCGATCCTCCAATATTACTGCTGTGGAATAAATCATAGCACTCTAAACCATCTGCATGCTAGGCTCGTCGGGATATCTCAGGGCAGCCTAGCTACGTTAGTATTCGATCCATTCCAGAAATAACAGATTGAGCTAGTCCCCACAAAAATTTAAGTGAATCAAATCTCACTTTCGAATAAATTGTGGGTCAAATAGAAAATACAATATAAAATGTGTATGACCAAATAATTATTATCACAGCAACAGCACTTATCAAAACTAAAGATACAACAAAAGTAAGAATGATCACTGACCAGAAATGTCAACTCTTAATTCCACTATCCAGAAAATAAAATCAGTTAACATTTGCATAACCTCTCAGAATCTGTCTACTAGGAAGATAGATTTTCCTCCATCCTCAGCACTAAAATCCCAGGAAAAGCATTCAGGCTTAGACTCTAAATTACTAATTGAGGAAACTGGTTATTCCTGAGAAATGTGTAGAGTTAAAGATTTGTCATTTTAGTATTTAATCAAAAACAATAATTGCCATTAAACTTGTAACTAAACAATCGTGCTGGACAGGTAGCTTTCTATGTTTCTACTTTCAGTATTTCTACTCCCCTCAAAGGCAGTATGATTTAAGATGGGTATATTTCTAATGGGAGTGGATCATCACTTAGTTTTCAAAATCTTCAACTAGTTATCCATCACAGAGTTAGAGAACCATTTTTTCCTCACCCAAAGCAAAAACTAAAAGTTTATTCTTCCTAAGTTTTCTGTGGTTAAATTAATTCTTAATATATACAAAATAAAAAAGGCTCAAAACTCAGAGAGCTAAAAGCACCAAACATTTATTAGGGCTCAAGAGTCTTCAGGTCAGCCAAGCCACTTTCAAGGTCATGGGTGACCTCAATCCTGCATCATCTAATCAGTCTTAATGTGGGTGAGAGTCTTGAACTTGGCTGACCTTTTGTCTATGTGGGAACCTAGGAACAGTCAGCTGTAGCACCATCTAGACTGACTGGGTTGTGTCCACCGAGTTCATTTCCAATGGTCTCTTACATTGAGTTTTGCTTTGTTTTTACAAAAACAATGTCAAAAGACACCCCCAAGTGAATCTATCTCTATTGCCAGTAAAGATTTGGATTCACCTGGCATTCTTTTTAATTACTTTTGGGTATTTTCCTACAGTCACTTATTAGTTGAGATCATTAATATATACTTTCTCTGCCTAACATACATTCTTCTGCTCAGCACCTTTGCCCAAGCTGATACCTTCCAGTCTTTCAGGGCCCAGCTTAGATACCACAGCTGCCAGCTCAGACTCCATCTCCTGGTTTGTGTTACAGGACTTTGTCCTCTGGTGCATCAATGGTTGACATTTTATACATACTGAAGTGATATTCTTTTAAACAGATATTTTATCCTTGGTTTTCTTCCATTGTTTTGTCGTGGACACTTGGAACAGTGTTATATGCATAATAAATATCTATGGTAGCTAATCGTTTTTGTCAACTGGACCTGTTTAGAATCACCATGGAAACACACCCCCTGGAGTACCTATAAGTGACTTCTCAGAAAGGTACCACGGAGTAGAAAAGACCTACCCTGAATATGAGCTGCCCCATGCAAGGCGCTGGAGTGCTGAGCTAAATTAAAAGAAGGAATCAAGGTGAGTGCTAGCATTCGCCTGCTTCTGGGCTACAGATCAACTGTGAGTAAAGACCTCACACGCCTGCTCTCATTGTTACCCACCACGACGGGGACACCCTCCCTTCCTGAAGTGACTCTGGAGGTACTTTGTCATCCCAACTAGAAAAGAACACAAACAAGAATGTATTTATTAGTATTTTTAAACTGACTTAAGAGTCTCCCAACCAGGTAAGAAGAAAATAAAATATATAAAGAATACATGCAGATTTCCTTCATTGAACTATCACTTGATTTCAAAACATCATGGTGCCCATTATGAATGTATATAAACTTTTGTTGAATTAAGTAAATATTTGGTGAATGCTCTTACTTTCTAAGCTATGAACTCAATAAGGCAAGAGAGTCTGGGTCTTGTCACTGCCCATTCTCAATTCCACACCCAGTTCTGGCAGAGAGGGACTCGGTACACATCCGCTAAATAAATGAAGGAAGAGAAATCTCAGCAGAGGGAGTTCAATTCTAACCCAACAAAGCTGATGAAAGGTCACAAGCAGACCTCCAGTAGACAGAGGGTGTGGTCAGCAGCTCTGACTCACTAGCCTGTGAGACAGACAGAAATGCTGGGGTAAGGGAAGAGAAGAGAGGAGATGACGGTCAACTTGACCAAACTTCAAATGCACGTGCTTTTGGATGCCCCTGAATGATGAAAGTTTGGATGCAGAGGCAGGAGCCTCTCTCCCATCCCATTCCACAGAAAAGGAGTAAACATTAGTGGTTGCTGGCACAAAGCATATAAAATTTTCAATATCCATGTATAAACAGCACAGATATTTTTATATGAACTTTGGCTTAATACGTTCAAAGGGAAAGGTACTGAGAAGAGAGCTAGCATTCTTTGCAATACTCTGTCTACTTAATATTTACCTTAAGTCCATTGATTATGCTTGGATTGATTGAATAAAGTTCTGAATCTTTTAATTTTGCTATATGGCAAAAATAAACCTACATTTTATTATTACTTGTTTTTGCTAACTGAAACAATCTCAGGATCTAATAGGTACAGACCAGCAATGAACAAAATCTTTTACTGAGCAACACAATTGCTGATAACCACACTCTATTCAACTGAACTCATGCATTTGGTCTTAATTTTATCATCCCTGGTACAGGGGCTTGGAGATGGACCATCAACCAGTTACTAAAGAGCAAACTGGGATCTTGTGTGTAAGAGAGGCCAGTCCTCAAAGAAGAGGCAAGATAGGTCAGTGTCTTGAGTGACCATCCACTGAGTAACAGCCATACTGGTGCATTCAACTGCACTCCCTTGAGAAACATCATACTAGCTGGGCCTCTTTGTGCTTTACACCCTCACATATAGGGGCAGAGAGGAGTATTAGATTCTCACGTGCAGTCTGGCTGCTCCCTACCCCCTGTTGTGCACAGGTCCACCTTAATTGCAATGACCTGGGCGAAGGGCTAGAATATATATCATATACCCAGCAAGGGAAGAGTAATACACAGAGCTCATTACTAGGGCAAAGCCTTCATTCCTGCTGGGTCAAGGCTTTGCAGATGTGGTCTGTTGGGGTGAGGTGCAACCACCTCTCTTAAGTAATCCCTCACCAGCAAAATTAACCCATTGGTTTCTCCAAGTGTACTTGGTGGAATCCTGCTTGGTTTATCGTTGGAACCTTAGGAGAGGGGACAGATGTTCTCTATGTCTCTGGGAAGGAATTTTAGACACAGTGATTACTTTCTAAATGAGCCAGCCCTGCTCATCCATCATGCAACTTTCTGAAATCTTAAGCACCATTTCTTCTTGATAGACCAAATTATTGCAGGAGTACCCTCAGCTGCCTCCACTGAATGCGCCAAGAAACTAGGGGGGCTGCCCCAAGAGAACTAACTACCACACTAAGATGTGCTCCAAATATTTGCTCTTCTGGTTTATTTCATTTTTCCTCAGCTAAGATTAGCACTACTTTTTCCTTATGCTGAAACACTGAATAGTCAGCCGAGGGGCCCTACTTTGATGTCTAAAAACCACCTATGAGCTTTCAGTGAAATCCTAGCAAATACTCCAGAAACAGAGATTAATGCTTTAGTGCTTGACTCTCACACTCACGTTTGCAGTAGTCTGTCTAACTTTGCAGCCAGACAACACTTTCCTTAATCACGGAACATGATGCAGACTAGAAATTCATATGAGATGGCATAGAAATACGGGATTTGGAAAATGAAAAGAAACGTTTGCATTGGCCATGCCTCGCATGGAACAATTCCACAAGTAAATTTTTTTCTTGAAATATTACAAAATAGAGACATAGACACCTCGACATTCATTGTGATGTAACATCACCTACTGAGTAGACTCTTGAACTACAGAGGTGCCTTCTCTTTCTTCTGAAACTCAGTTTTGCCATACAGAGCAGTTTTAGAACAAGTGTCATCAATACACAAATACTGGCATGTGTATGTTTGTATAAATACATGATTTTATTAGACATAAAAGAATAACAAAAGCAATCCTTTCCCGATACCTTAATCCACTGAAAACCTAGGCAATTATAAATACCCATGGTTCAATCATTTCTTCCAAACATAGAAAAGGCTGTACCCAAATCACAACCAAATCTTAATTTTCCTTTCTACCCTTCCCATAGATGGAAATTCATTGGTATCAATAAATTTTCTAAAATATTGGCTTATTTTTAAGTATAATGTTTTAAAAACTAGAGAATTGGATTTTATACAAATGTATTACTACAATAACTTTGATTATTTAAATCAAAAGTATTTAGTCACAAAATTAATTCAGGGCCACTGTAAAAAAAAATAAACGTACAGTCTTCTCTTTTGCCTACAGATGGTGACTGTTACCAGATTTAAAGATACATCCTTATATTTTCTATTTATTAAAATTCATGTTTTGTCTTTATAAAATAAGATTATGCTTATTTTGTGACTTAATGTCTTGTTTGGGAGTATATCAGGAATATTCTTACATATCTAAAGTGTTAATGGTTAATATATTAGAATATGAAAACGTTATAGGTTAAATTAATATACAAAAGGATGTATTAAAGTCTTCAGCTTGAATACTTCAGGATGTGATCTTCCCTGTAAATCAGTATGTCATAGATAGTGTTGTGCCCAGATTACGACCCCCAGAGAGACCACCAGAAACCAGAGAAGTCCAGACTGCAACAAGCAAAGTTTATTGTTATGGTAAGCATAATATCAGCTAGCTAGCACGGAACTTGTCACCAGCACTCACCCTAGTTGTAGCAAGGTAGGGAGGAGTTAGTAGTCCCTCTACCGGGTTAGCTTTTTAAAGGTAAAAACTGCAAGCCCTTCAGGGCCATCAGGGGGGTTTGGCATGGGTGCAAGGTCTTTGCTCTTTCCCATCCTGTTTTTGTCAGCTTGTTTTTTGTTTTCAGAACAAGGTCACCTTGTCCCTGAGTAAGGACATCTTTATCAGTCTCCACCAGGTGGCCAGGGATCCTTGTGCTTTGGAATTTCCCCAGTCGGGGGAGGGGCACTATCTTTTCTGGGAACATGAAGCTAGTCTGGGTTTTTTATTTTAAAACACTCTGCTAGAAAATTCCTTCTCGTTCCTTTGAGAATAAGGGATGAGGGTCTTACAGTGGAATTAATTATGATGAACTCCAGATAGGCTAGGATGAGCCCAGATTCTCCAAAACCTATTGTTCTTTTAAGAAGAGGTCCTCTGACACAGAGACTCTCAGAGCACAATGTGAGACAAAGTAGAGCCTGGAATTATGGATGCTACCACAAGTCAAGGACTGTATCTTGATTTAAAAGCTCATTAGAGATCTGGAATATGTGGCTGAGTCCCACAAGTATGCAGAGATTTTGTTTTGTTTTTCTGAGACAGAGCTTCTCTGTGTATCTCTGGCCATCCTGAAACTCATTCCATAGACCAGGCTGGACTCAAACTCAGAGATCCTCCTGCCTCTGCCTCTCAAATGCTGGGATTAAAGGTGTGCACCACCATGGCCATCTAGTAAGTAGAAATCTTTCTTCATTCTTCTACATATGAATATTCAGTTTTTCTAACACCGTTTATTAGAGAAATTATCTTTTCTCAAGGTATTTTTGTACATTTGTCTAAACTCAGGTAGCTATAGTTGTGTGAGTTTATTCTTGGTTCTTCCCTTCTTCTCCACTGACCTACACATCTGGTTTCAAGACAGTAGTATGTGCTGTTTGTAATTATGTCTTTGTTGTATATTTTGAAATTGCTCAGGACTGCTTTGGCTATTTGAGATCTTTTGTGCATCTTTATTAACCTAAAGGGTTAATATTCTCATTCTGTGGAAAGATGTGACTGTGGTTTTGATAAAAATTGCATTAAATTCATAAGCTGTTTTCTTAATGTAGTCATATGCATAATTTTAATCCTGTTGATTCAAGAGCATTGGTGGTTTTTCCATTTTTTTTCTCTTATCTTTCTTCAATTTCTTCGTTGGTTCAGAAATATTTCAACTAGTTTAGCATTTCTCAATTTTTGTGATGTGGGTTTCCCTTCTGTATGCTGTGCATACCATTGGTTACTACAGAAAACTGTCTTGGGCCTGCGCCAGGAATAGAGGTAGGTGGCAAAAACTAAACTGAATGCTGGGAGAAAGGGGGAGTTTAGGAGAAGCTATGGAGCCACCAGAGACAGATGCACTGAAACTTTGTTGGTAGGCCACAACGTCATGGTGATGCACAGATTAATGAAGATGGTTAAATTAGCATATAAGAGTTTGCAAATAAGAAGCTAGAGCTAATGGGCCAAGCAGTGATTTAAATAATATGGTTTCTGTGTGATTATTTCAGGACTGAGCAGCCAAGAACCAACAAGCGGCCTCTCCTTACAACATCTGTGGGTCATGACCCCACTGGGATCATACAACTCTTTCACAGGGGTCACATATCATATATCTACATTATAATTCATTCATAGCAAAATGACATTTACAAAGTAGCAATGAAATAATTTTATGTTTGGGTGGGGGGTCACCACAACATGAAGAACTGTTTTAAAGTGTCACAGACAGCATTGGGAAGGTTGAGAATCACTGACCTAGTTGGTTAAATTTATTCCTAAGTATTTTACATTTTCTAAAGACTATTGTGAGTGGATTTTTTATTTCTATCCAAACAAGTTTGTTATCGGTATATAAGAATTTTTTCATTTTCCTGTATTGATTTTGTATCCAGCTACATTGCTGAAGGTGTTTATGCAATCTAACAATATCTGGGTGGAGGTCATTGGGATTCTAAAGTACAGACTCATATCTGATGGTGGCTATTTTATTTCTCCCTTTCCTCTTTCAATCATTGTTTTCTCATGCTTTATTTCTCTAGATAAGAATTCAAGTGATACACAGAGTAAAAGTGGAGAGAGTTGAACCACTGTCTTACTCCTGATTTTAAAGGGAATGCATCCTACTTTTTCTCCCTTGATACAATATTGGCTATAGATTTGCCCTATTTAGCCTTAATACACTGAGGTACCTTTTTCGTGTTTCTAGTGCCAACAGGGCTATTATCATGAAGGTATGTTGAACATTGTCAAGGACCTTTTCTACAGCCAATGAAAGATCATATGACTTGTTACTGTTCTATTCATATGCCGCATTAGATCAGTGTATGCTGCAGCCCTTGGGATGAAACTCTAAAATGAAACTAACTTAATTGTGTGACACATTCTTTCAATGGGCTGTTGAATTCTATTTGCAAGTAATTCATTGAGACTTCTGTCAATGCTCATCATTGCTGTAGGTGGTTCTTCTGTCTATGTGTTGCTTTCATTGGTTGAATAAAAAAACTGCCTTGGC
>LOJH01004024.1:6395-16879 GCA_001685095.1 Ellobius talpinus
GTGTGTGTGTGTGTGTGTGTGAGAGAGAGAGAGAGAGAGAGAGAGAGAGATTATAATGGGGTGGTTTTTTAGAAACACTGAATATACATGTAACTTAACAAAGAGGAACTATCTAATCAATAATTCATCCACTGACAATATTGTAAGTTGGCAATATACTTGACCTCTGGAACACTGTGATTTAGCAATAGCACACATCATAGAGCATTGTTCACACTTAGGTGAGGTGTGATTTTCTGCTACTTCCCAGTATCAGGAAAATAATAGATCATGTATTTCTATCCTCTGAGGAAAATAATCAATATTTGAAATTTGAAATATACTTTCTATTTAATGTATTTTGCTTTGTACCCCCAAGAAGTTGAAAAGGTATGAGTTGAAGAACCCCTATAGAACCCATCCCCAGAAAACTCCACATGAGGCTGTACTGCGATTGTTGTTCTATTCAATTTAATAATGATATAAATTAATCTCAGAATCAATCATATTATTCTATATGAAATCATATGCATGTTGCAAATATTACATATGTTGCAACTGGAAAAGAAAAGTTATAGCAATGAGGAAAAATGTATGTCTTGGTAACTTTTGCCATATGTTGTAGAGATCTTGCAACCTTGGTTAGATCTGCATATTATAGAAGGAGACTGTGGTTAAGGATGTGAATGTGAAATGAGACTGACAAAGACTCACTCTAATTACTCAGATTACCAGTCATTGGACATTTCCTAAAACCCATGAGGCTAGAAACTGACTGCAGAAGACAAAATAAGGTAGCATGTCTAAAAATATTCCAAATTCAAAGAAAACATTAATAAATCTTAGCCAATATATTTTTAAAAACTATGTATTTGATTATGTAGCCATGTTCTCTTAAGCTGAATTGTTCACATGTGAGAAAAGAAATGGTCAATATGGTAAGAGAAATAATAACATTTCTTATTAGTTTGCCATTGACAAATATTTCTCTGCTTAGTGCCAATGCTTGGTGCCAGGATAAAGTCAATACCAGACAAAGCAAAATGCCTGTCATAATGAAACTTTCAGTCTAATTATAATTAACATTAATAAACTGAAAAAAGCAACATTGTATTAGAAAATAATATTATCAGTAAATATGCACTATTCTTTTGTGAATCACTGGAATTGCAAATATTGTTACCTGTTCCTTGTTCAAAGAATGTTTAGGGGCTTCTAAATGGAATCAGTTTTTTTTCTGACTAGATTCCTATTTGTATTATGAAATATGAACACATTTACACAGGTCAAATTAACACTAGTAGGCATTTTATCTTAGAGGGCAGCTGATGACAGGGCCATTAAGGTCTATAGAGATAGGTAGAAGGAAGGTTAGTCTGAATGGGCAATTTCCCATTTGTGGGATTGATCCTTGATTTTATCATCAAGCTCACGTTCAGAAAATCCCGTTGTGAGGTATAATAGATGACACCTAATACTAAAAATCCACACACCAGCCTGAACAGTTCAGAAATTAATGCCTCCCATAACTCCAAGAGATTTGATAATGAAGCCAGCTCAAGAGAGGTCAAGGAGAAATGGTATTATGTGTGCTCCCCTGTGAATCAATGTAATCCTATTGCTTTTCCCCCAGATGTTCAGTTCTGGCATGAGCAGCTACAATGTGATCTCAGTGACTTTCACAGAAACCCTGTGAGGTGATTCTGTACTAACTGGAGCTTTGTAAAACCTGCTTAAGTGTACAGTGGGAGCAGTTGACACATCAGGTTCCTCTGTCCCTTAAGAGCTAAGGGAATAGTCTCAGTATTCCCTGTTCTAGGAGTTGTGGCTTAATGTGGGAAGTGACATACACTGTGAATATTTTTATTGCCATTGGTTAATAAAGAAGTTGCTTTCAGCCAATGGCTTAACAGAGTAAAGTCAGGCTAAAAGAGATATATAGAGAGAGTAGGCAGAGTCAGGGAGAAGCCATGTAGCTGCTTGCAGGAGAGAGATGTGCTGTAGACTTGATGGTAAGTCACAGCCATGTGGTGATGCAGACATTAATAGAAATGGGTTAATTTAAGATATAAGAGTTAGCTAAAAATATGCTTAAGCTATTGGCCAAATAATATTGTAAATTATATAGTTTCTGTGTGTTCATTTTGGGTCTGAGCAGCCAGGGAACAAATGAGATACTTCTGCCAACAGGGGCTGTCTAGTGCACTCCTATGAGTCCTGATGACTTTAGAGATTTTATAACTTCAAGGTCACTTCTAGTTCTATGACTTTCTGGTCTTCCAAATCTGAAATGCTTTCCTACTCCATGAGTCCTTACCTTTTCTTCATCGTCCTCACCCAGGTAAGAAATGTCACTACTTCTTCATGTCTTGAAAGCCATTTGAATATCATATATTGTCCTCCAAGTTTAATACTGTGGATATAGCAAGGATGTTCAAATGGGGACATTCCTTGTCCTATATATTCTTTTGACCTTTTAACCACCTGCAATAACAGGCTTGAGACAGGTGTGTATCAGTGAAGTCTGTGCAGAAGCAACAGATCTTTTGGTAGGAAAAACAATTATGGCCAAAATCAAACAGCAGTAGTTGCCAAAGCCATGTGAAGATGAGATGTATGGTATGACCATTATGTACACTGAGCATTGCAAGTGATTGTTAGATTCTGCATCTTGAACTATCCTTAAGACCCTCAAGAAGATGGATTATTGAATTTGTCAACAAAATTTCCAAGGCCTGGCCTGGAACTTGTGCCTGTTAGGAGCTCTGCTAAGTTATTTAAGTGATGGAATAAGATGATTTCTGCCACATCCATTATGGGCTACCTTAGTCAAATGTGGACCAGGAAACGGTTATTTAAAAGTCCTTTCAGTGTTAAACTCCAAGTGGGTTCAAAAATATTTTAGTTTCTTCTATTACCTGGTAAGGTGATAGGACTCAATGTTCTAGGAATGTGGAGGTTTTAATTCTACAACACTCTTTCTTTGTAACAAAAGCCCTCGGGGATTATTTTTAACCTATACTTCTGTCTTAGGGTTTTATTACTGTGAAGAGACACCATGACCACTGCAACTCTTATGAAAGAGAACATTTAATCAGAGCTGGCTTACCATTAAGAGGTTTAGTCAATTATTGTCATGGTGAGAAGCATGGTAGTGGACAGACAGACATGATGCTGGAGAAGAACCTGAGAGTTCTACATCTGGACCCATAGGCAGTGGAAGAAACTACCACACTGGGCATGGATTGAGCATCTGAAAACTCAAAGTCCACCCCCAGTGACACACTTCCTCTAACACAACCACGCCTACTCCAACAAGGTACCTCTTAATAGTGCTACTCTCTATGGTTCAACCACTCAAAGAGATGAGTCTATGGTCACCATCTCTATTCAAATCACCTAACCTTACTCTGCATGTTTTCTCTCCTCTTAGCCAGTTTCTCATGTGTAGTTCCGGTCTTTTAAAAACTTTCCTCTGAACTGCGGTTTTGAGCAGGAGCTGATACCAGGCAGGTGGAGAATAGCCAGACATGAAAATTGCTGTTCTATTTCCCACTCGCAGGTTTGTGGAAATCACTGAAATGATGGCATACACCACTTTTGCTCCCAGTCAATTTCCAGGTTCTCATCTCTCATTGGTGTCACATATGAGCTCCAAGATATTTTGATTTTCTTGTGAGGAACTTCCTAATTTTCTTTGTCTAAGCCTATCTCACCAGTTTTCTATAGGGTTACCAGATAAAATAAAATAAAATACCTTGTTAAAAATTGATGCTTAGCTTTAAAAATCAAGTAATTCAAATATAGCAGTATAGCTGGAGAAGGGCTTATGCTGAGTGTACTAAAACTGTTTATTGTCCATCTAAATTTCAAATTTAACAGGATGCCTTATATTTTAATAGAAGACTGAGACATAACTCACATGCTTTCCAAGGCCCCTCTTTAAAATGTGCAATTTCATATTTCTTAGTGGATTCAAAGATCTGGGCATTTATTATCATAATTATTTCAGAACATTTTTATTACTTCAAAAAGAAACCATGTGGTCTTTAACTATGACCCTTCAATCATCATCACTATCAATTCCAGGCTTAGGAAGCACTACTTTGTTTGTATGTAGATCTGGTCTGGTTTAGATCTAGATCTTTCAGAAATATAATCATTATGAACCTATATATCCATGCCTTTTTGCTCTGAGCATTGATTATGAGTTTTAATTGTAGCTTATATAAAATTATTGCATCGCAGAATTATGTTGAGTGGTCTGGAAATAATATGCTGTATTTACTGATTCATCACTTGATAGACATTACAGATAACTTTATGATTTGATTATTGAGAATAATGCAGCAGTAGAGGATCTCATTTAAGTTTTTGACTAAAAATACTCTAATTTCTCATGAACATATGCCAAGGGATGGAGGTGCTATATGATTGCAACTTCATGTTTAACACTTAAAGAAAATAACTGTTAATTTCTCCAAGGGGCAGTACTATTTTCATTCCCAGTTTCTGGTTCCTGAGCTTCTGATTTCTCTGCCTTTTTTCCCCAATACCTGTCCTTCGTGCCCTTTTGTGTGTGTTAGTAAGGGAATAGCGCACAAATATGGTGTATGCAAATGTATGAGGGTGCAAGTCTGTGCACATATAGATGTCAAAGCATCCTGCTTTGTAATTCTACACACCATTTCATTGAAACATGGCCTGTCACTGAAACTGAAGCTAGGCAGGTAACTAACAAGCCTGAGCAGTAGTCTCCCCGTTCCCAACAGTGCTGGGTTAAAGACATGCATAAGCACATTCGGGTGCTGGAGATTTGACACTGGGCCTCATGCTTGTCTCCTGAGCGACCATCCAAATCCTCACTGTTCTGTCTTTTGACTATGATTTTAGCTGTGTTTCTTTGATAACTGGCAGTGGTAACTGGCTTTCCATGTGCTCATCTAGAATTTAGGTGTATCATTTTGAAAAAAATGGATATGATTTACTCTTTTAACTAGTGTATTAACTTTTGTTGTTGTTTTACTATGTATTGATTTCTTCTAGGGATAAGTCTATAATTTGTGAGATGTTTCTCTTTCTTCTTTCCCTGAATTTTATTAGCTTAATTGTACTTCAAATGGTGCCAGCCTTATATAAATCAAAACCATGTAAGATGTTTCCAAACTTACAAGCAATTTGCCCATGAAAGGAATATTATTTACCTCTTAGATCTACAGATTCCAATATGTACAACATTTAAAACAAGTGCATTGTCATGGTTGGCCCTCATTCATCACTCATTTCCAGATTTTCGTATTGATTTCTTTTTATCACAGGGTATGCTGAGCATAGCGACCTTGATTTCTCTCAGGGTTTTGATGAGTTACAGGAGAGTGTATACAGGGAAGTGGATCATAGGTGACACCAAATCAAGTCAGCTCACCCACACATTCCCTCTTGTTTACTTCCCATAGAAACTAGCCAACTACCTCTTAACAATTTCTGAATGATTAAAATGAAAACACAAAGTATAAAGTTTGCTCACTTTAAAGACAGAATATGCTGCTAAATGACAGGTGCACATATACAATGAAGGGAACTATTCAGAAAGTAACTTAGGTGGAAATATCAACCATGATGACAGACATATTTGATACTGAGTAACAGTCATTTCTCAATTATTGCTTCTTACTCAAATGTTAATTTTTAATGCACACATCACAATGTCTAACTATGACATGTTCTCAGACATGCATAGTAGGTTAATTCAATAACTTTTGTTTATTAAATATATAGTAAGAAAATATAAAGTGCTATGGAAACTTGGGTAGCAAGTTTTACTGTTATTTTCTATTCTTGGGTTATATTATTTTCTTAGGTTATATAGTCACAAAATTCTAAATAAATAATTGAAGTTATATTAATTCTAATAAGTAAGAAGATATTACAACATAGATACTATTTCTTCAGGACTCACGTTCTTTTTAATAACAAGCTCAAATCCTCAGCTTCACAAAAGCAAAATATTCTCATAACCCTAAATAGAAATAACAGTTTTATGAGTAATATCTACCATAATTTATTTGAGCCTCTTCCATTTCTTAGTATTTTCTACTATTTCTTTGGTTATCTTTACTCAGTATTTCTTAGCTTTTTTTCTTTTTTAGATTTATTAATTCTTTATAGATTTCACATCATGCACTCTAATCTGGAATTAGATTATCTCCCTGTTCTATTGCATCTGCTCTCTGCCCTTGTAACCTGCCCCAAAACAAAACCATGTTTAAAAGAAAAACCCCAAACCAAACCAACAAATAAGCATACAACAAGAAGAAAATGAAGAAGAAGAAGCTTATGGAAATTGTAGCATGGCCTACTGAGACACACAGTTTACCCTTTAGTCCATTCATCTTTACCTGCAGTGTCCATTGCCATAAGTCTTTGGCCTAGCTAGAGGCAGCACAGGCCCCTCAGATTAGCATGGCCCTGGCTCCAGCATCATTCTTGGGTATCAACATGGTGCCTGACCATTCCCCAGGCATCCACAGAACCCTTGGTGGTAACTGGAGCTATAAACACCACCCAGGGCAATGCACTCAGACATGGCTCTTGGCAGTGACCTGTGCACAAATGTCTCCATGGTTCCAGGTGGCAGCACCAGCCTCCTAGGTCAGCACGTTCCTGGTTATAGCACAGTCCTTGGATACCAATGTGTTTCAAGGTGCCCAGTGAGATCCCAGTCATCCACATGGCCCTGGCTGACAACAGGAGCCCCAGACATCAACATAGACCCTGGTTGCTAAAAGACCACGAACCTAGATATAGCCCTCTGCAGAAGCTCTGGCCCAGGTGACACCATGACCACACATGACAGCACAGGTCACTCGGATCAGAATGTCCCTGGTGGCAGAATAGCCCTTGGATGCCCTCATGGCCAAGCCTTGTAGCCCAGATCCTGTGATCTATGTTACTCAGATATGGTCCTAGGAAGCAGAATGGTTTGGATGTCACCATGGCACCAGGTAAAGGCCACTTGGATTGGCATGACCCCCATAGTAGCATGGCCCTCAGACACCAGCATGGCCTCAGGTGGCAGCCCAGATCCATTGTAATCGGAGGTTTGTCTGTCCTGCCCATTCTACATCTGCTTCTAAATAATCACTCAGAAGCTTAATGTTAATTAGAAACTGTTTGGCCTATAGTTCAGGCTTACTACTAACTAGTTCTTAAGTTTGAATTAACCCATTTCTATTAATCAAAATATTGCCACATGGCCTTGGCTTTTACAGGTCAGCATCTTGTTTCTTCAGTGCCTGGCTTGTGTGTCTCCCAGACCTGGCCTTATTCTGGCTTGCTACAGGCCAAAGCAGCTGCTTTATTAACCAATGAGATGAATACATATTCACAGCATACAGAAGGGTTATGCCATGTACAGAAGGGTTATGCCACAACAACCCATAGCATCGACATTGTCCCTGATGGTCTCAGAAGCCAGAGACATCAACACAGACCCTGGATACTGCAGGGCTACAGACCCAGACATGTCCTGTCAACTGAATCCCCTCTCCAGCATATTGTGGCCCAGACCCTGGGCATCCACGTGGGCCCTAACAGCAATATCAACATTGGCCAGGAATGTCAACCCAGATCCCAGATGCTTGAGGACAACTGACCCAAACATGATGTTTGGGAGCAGCCAGGGCCAGGATGTGACCATGGCCACAGGTGGCTGCATAGGCTACCCAGAACAACATGGTCCCCATGCCAGTGCCCCCCACAATACCAATGTAACCCCAGGTGGTAGCCCAGATACAGGCCCCTTTTTAGCCCTCAGTAGTGACATGAGCCACATAAATCACCACAGGTCCCCTCAGCTGCTCCAGAACCTCTGATCAAGCTCTGGTCCTTGATTGTAGCTCAGGCCCAGACATCTCCCTGATCTTGGGTGGCCACTGGCCATTCCCGTTAGCCTGTTCCTCCCCACCTTCACCTTTTCAGATCTGCTGCTCTCCTAGGCCCAGAAATCGGTCCACCTCTCCCTCTCTTCCACCTACCACTATGTATCCTCTCACCACATGGTGGTTAGATCACAGGTGGTGCTTGATTGAGTGCTGCCCACTCCAGCCATAAGGGTGGGCACGGAGTCATTGCCTTTCCTTTCTCCCATGACTGGGACTTAAAGACCATGGAAGTACTTGTTATGATGGTACATGATTGCCTGGAATATGTCCCTTGCAGACCCAAAAATGTGGCCTGGGGTTGAGGGACCACCCTCTGTGCCCATCGCTGATTCAGGCCCAGGGTGTGCAGGGAGCTCCACAGTGTTTTTCATGAGAATTAATTTCTCCTTCTCTCTCTACTCCATATATATCTACAGCAATAGGTCTTTCACATAGCTGATGAGAGCTATCTTAGACTGAACCAATGACTATTGGTTATATAGAAATGTCTACTAGGCTGTTGTCATCAAGAAAAACCTAAAATTGGAGAATTGACATTTATAAAGAATAGAAAGAGCTGGTTTGAAAACAGCCAATATAGTATAGCACAAAACTGATGAAAATGTGTACACAAAAGAGAAAATAAAAAATATACTTTGACACAGATAATTTTCTTAGGCAAAATTAAAATTTTGTTCTAAGTTCAACTCTAATTCATGACCCAAACTAGGGAATTTAGCATAAAATCCTCTTGATAGACAACAGGAAATTCTGTAGAACAATTTTTTTTAAAAAATCAGCTTTCATGCTGAATTTTAAACCTAAATTAACATTGATTGAAAAGGCCTGGATTTATTTTAAAGTTTCAACAGACAAGACTTCTGGGCACATCAAAATAAACAAATGTGAAGTTCTGGAGCTGCTTTAAGGTCTTCACTTTTGCTTCTGAATATTCACTAAGAAGTGTCACAGGAAGATAAACAAGCATGTCAAATACAACCAAACCTAGAGAAAAGATGCTTCATGATTGAAATTTGAGAAAAAAACAGAAAACAGACAGCAAGAAATAAACCTCCAAGAACTTCAGTTGTGGGTATAATAACATGCAAACCACAAATGATCAATTATGACGATGTAGAGGAAATAATTTGTGAGTTGAAAACATATTCTAGAAGCAAAAAACAAAATATGTGGATTGCTTTTATGAAAAATCCTAGAACAGGCATTAGTGAGCTCCAGTATTTATTCTGTTGGAAAGCAACTACAGGAGCCATGGGGTTCAGACAGCATATATGTGCACTAAATTCCCAGCACCCACAAGGCAGTTCAGAGCTGTCTGTAACTGTAGTACCAGGAAACCACTCTCCTCTACTGGCCAAAGTGAGCAATGCATAGTCATACATGAAGGCAAAGCATTCATATACAGTCCAAAATGAACTTAAAAAATACAGCTATAATGAAAAGGGCGATAATGTGCATTATAATACTAAGCAGGCGTGAGTGTGGGTGGGAGGTACCAGGAAAGCAAATGTGATCTAAGCAAATGTGATCTAAGAGTGAAAGAGAGTTCTGGGTATGAGTTGTAGACTGTTTACTAACCTTGACGATGAATTGTTCTGTCCTTCTTTTATAATTTCCTAAACTTTTTTTCAATTTTAGAACTTTCTTGTGTAAGGCATAGTGACTGAACAGGAGGCTTAAAATAAAAACAGATGTAAGAGGTCCTGTAAATAAATGGGATAAGTTATTTTCAGCTGGAAGAGAACACAGTTTTCCTGTCTGTCTTGGGGCCTGGAGAGGATAAACTACCAAGCAAATCATTGCTCTGCACTGTGGTGTTCAAGTCTGGAAAATACAAAATTTCACTCTACTTGATACGCTATATTGCTGTAAAGTTTTCCTTCATTCTCACCTCCCTCTTCCTCTTTTGTTTGCATGTGTGACAGAGTTGATGGTCCTTGTGAGAGCCATGTTAGGTGTTCTCATCACAGTGTTCCTCAACCTAGGCATCACTGACATGAAGTTGCTTGTGTGAGGATGGAGGATTTTTTTTAGGAGTTATTTTTCTTTAATGTGCTAAGTTTTACATTTTGTTCATGGTGGAGGTAGAATCGTTCTTGCAGAGGATTCAGTTTCTAGAACCCATAACAAGTGGTTCACAATGATCTGACACCCCTGGGAACCCTGGCCACTATGGGAATCTACATTCATGTGCACATACACACATGCACATAGGTTAAAAATAATAAAAACAAATGTTAAATTTTACATATCACATGATAAATGTGATTTTCTTATGTTAAGGATAGTATTATGAGATTTACTCATTCAATTAGTATTTAACATATATCACTTAGTAAATATCATTATTTACTAAATGATTAGCAAATACTACTTAGAATATATTGTTATTTTTTTGGTTTTTTGTTTGTTTGTTTTTTGAGGGTGCAGCGATGGGGAAGTGCCTTGTCCCTGGGGATCTTGGGACTAGTAGGAGTGGCAGTAGGCCTGCTGCTCTTAAAACAAGTTCTAAACATCTTCACCCTGACTGAGCTTGTTCACCATCAGGTGTTACTCAGTCTG
>LOJH01004024.1:18916-35207 GCA_001685095.1 Ellobius talpinus
GTGTGTGTGTGTGTGTGTGTGTGTGTGTGTGTGTGTGTGTGTGTGTGTGAGTTGGGGGGTTTAACCCACAGACAAGTATTGAGGAAGTTCCGTATCATAAAAACCAATGTTTTAAATAAATGATGAAAAGTGGTCATATAAAGTTTCCTTGAAAAAATCATGTACTCAATATTCTGATATTCTGGTATGAAAGAAAGGTCATCCAGCCAACAGACTGGTCTTCTGGAAACAGAATCCATTGGAAAGGATGACAGAAAAAGAGAGTCAGAATGAAACAAGCAAAAGGAATCCAAAGATGAGATAGAGTTCAATTACTGATTTCAGCTCTTAGAATTTAGAAAGGATTGACTTGCTATAAGAGAATTTTGATACCACATTGATATGGATTGCATCAAATCACATATGAAAATAACATCAATCTGGGATTGTCAGCATCTTAATATAATGAAATGTTTTAAGGAATGATAAAAATACAGCTTCAATGTAAAAAGTGCTTGGTAAAACTAATAAAGAATGATGATAGTGTAAATTGAAGAAAAATTTTCTCTATGAAGATGAATGGGCTGAACTCGTTTCTTCAATCAGTATAAAAATGAAAACAGTGTTCAGAATAGACTGAGATTGAAATCACGACATCCACCAAATTCATTTTCTCAACTAAAGCCAAAGCCTAAAAGAGGAGTCAAAACTTATCTATGGAGTAAATGTTGATTCATTTGGACATATGGCAAAGAGTGGTAGAGTCAGGTCCTATGGTCGATCTACTTTTAGCGTTCAGTTTTACTATATTCACAAGAGTTATGAAACAACCTATCTGTCTTTCAGGTGATGAAAAATGGTGAGAATATGGTACATATACATAGTGGGATTCTAGTCAGCTGTAAAGAAAAATCAAAATAAAGAAATCTGCAGGTAAATAGATGGAAACAGAACATATTATATTGAGTTAAGTGGCCTAGACCTAGTTAGACATATATCACATTTTAACTTATGTGTGAATCCTAGATCTGAATCTTCAGATATGAGTATATAACCAGGGATATCTGTGGAAACCAGGAAAGTAAAAGGAGCCATAGTGGGAGGAAGGACAAAGATCCACAGCCACCACGGAAAGGCAGGCAAATGCTGATTCTGAGAATTCTGTCCAGCACAAGCAGTTCTTTCTATTCCATATATTTGGTGCTTTGACATCTTCACTCCTTATTGACACTAAAAAGATCACACAGTCCACTGCTAAATGTGAACCTGCCTTCCCATTTAGTCAGCTAGACCAGAGGCAACTTTCAAACATGTTTATTTACCTGCGCTACCATCCCTTACTCTCATCGCCCAAAGGCCAGGCACTGGACAGTGATCCTTGTGCTTCAGACCCCTCTGAAATTGCTCAAACAAGGGATCCCAAGACTTTTCCTTGGTCCTTTTTTCTTTGTAAACCACAAGGGCTCTTGTCCACTTTTGGTGCTTGCCCTCTCTGCCTCTTCACTGGGTCTAGAAGCTTCTCCATTGCTTCTCTCCATAGCCTATGATTCTTCCTCTTCCGGTCAATGTTCCTCACCTGAACAATAATGAAACCTACATTTTGTAGTAGATTTCTGAATAAAACTTGGAACCCTGGTTAAAAAAAAGAGGAATCAAATTGAAGTATGAACAATTTGAAACTGGTTATACATAAAATACAAATCTATACATGTAATTACTTGGTAATTTAAAAATAGCAGTTTATAAAACATATTCATAATATTCATGTGTTATGGAAGACCATGATATTAGGGAGAGATCTAAATGAAGGTGTTGATAAATGTATATAAGCATGTAATAAAAATAGTTTATAATTAATTGCATATTGTTTTAGATACCTACATAGTAAGCATTATGTTTTATATATTATTGTAATGTATTATTAAGCGATAATGCTTTTACACTCTGGAAATATTTTTATTCTTAAAATAATTTTGGAAAGTATATTTCACGTCTACCGACATGAGAAACTAACATGGTGCTCGTTTTTATAAAACATATAATTTCATTACTCTTCTCATGCTACTCCACCCGCAAAAATAAATTTATATCTAAATTATGTTGTCAGTCTTCTATGGTTCTAATAAAAATGTGTTCTGTGAACAGTCACATACATGCATGAAAGGGAAACATACTCTCACAAAAGATATGATTTTAAAAATTATAAATTTGTATGAATCATAAATTCTAATTTTGTGTAAGTTACATTTCCACTCCTACCTTTAATCTTATTCAAGAGCAAGGCTTATAAGATTAACATGAATATTAAAACATTTTATTGTGAAGCGCACATTTATTGTGTGATCTCCCCTTATTTATTAGAAATATAAGAAAATAAATAAGCATCATCAAAACAAATCACGAGCCCAGATGTTTGGCTATTTGCTTTTCTCAGTAAAACTTCACAACACCTTATTTATAAGTACATTGCATGAAATTAACCATGCTTCCAGGAACTATAGGAATAAATATTCAATGCAATTTATATATTGATAAGTGCAGAGTTAGGGTCCAGGCGGTACAGCTAATTATTGGCCTATCTGACTAGATGCCAAAACAACAATAAGGAAACCACTGCCTCTGTTAAGAGAGAACAAGAGCAGGACCAGATTGTCTACATCTGGCCACCCTAGTGAGACAGAGAGAACTTGTCTTCAAGCCTGCAGTGTTAGAGAGGCTAGATCCAAGAAATTTCTCATCAGAAATATCTAAATATCAAAAAAGTCATTTGGGTGGAGTTATTTATATTGCAAAATTAATACATTACTTTTTTCACCTTATTTGTATGTTTTCCTTTAAATGGTGTTGCCTACTGCAACCCATTAGCTCAAATATAATTAGCAGTAATTTATCATGTAAGTATCTTTAGAGTAATCTGTAAGACAGCATATGCAAGAGCTTTTATAGCACTCAAGTTTTAGAGTGTAAAATGTGAGCCTTTGATTCCATAGAAAAACAACTTCCTTGTAAATGTTGATCCCAGGCTCAATGTATTTTACCCACTCAGTTTGATTTGCCCAGGGTATCCCATGAGCTTATTTTGAGGAGCAATCAATCACAATCTAACAATTGATTATTCTTTCTGTGTTCTTCCCAAAGCAGACATCACTCAGAAAGATTTTTGTAATACCATTTTCATGAAGTCTTGATCTATCCAGGATTTGATGGATTTAAGAACAAAAACAGAATAACTTGTTGCCTACCTCAGGGAAGAAAAGAGATTTCAGTACAAGTATCAGAAATATGGGAAATTGAAGTCAGTAGGTGACGCACTCACACTAGCCGAGATAAGGGGGCAGGGCAGTCATGAAATTGTCTTCCAAAAGATGGTTGGCCAACACTGGTGCTATCCTTCTTAAGAGAAATAAATTTGTTGTGAAACTTCTCCACTCTCCAAACAGGAACTTTTGATTTTTCTTTATACCTCAAGCAAACACAATTGGGGAGCTCACCAATAAAAGAGGCAGTTAGCAGTGGAGTGGTAAGGTGTGGTTTTCTTTCTTCTTTGCACTTTATTTTCCAGGTGGTTAAAATGGACTAATATGCTTTCTGGCCTGCTTTCTGTTCTTATTTAGAGGAAACAAGTATGTGCTTTACTTCCTTCCTTGAAAACTTGTGCTGAAATCACTTACCACTTTATGATAGCAGAGGGGTTGAAATCTAGAAGCTCTAAGCTATTGTAATTTCATAGAAGGCTCAGCTGAGGTGCAGGCTTTCTAGCTGACTCAGAAGATGTCCAAGTCACAGGACATTATCTGTGCCTCAGAGAACCTGACTGAGACAGTCATGAAGTAGTCTTTTTCTAAATTCATTATAATAAATTGTTAATTGTATTCATTAATTGAAAGTTACCAAAAGCTTTCAAGATAATCTGACCCCCAAAATTTTTGTCATGAAGAAGGAGTCGTTTTAAACGTGGAGTATGTAAACTTAGCAAAAAGTTTAGGATGTGAAGCTGAATACCTGTGTTAATTTGAGGAAATCTTTAAACCCCTGGTCCCTTGTCTACAAAATGCACAAAATCCTTATCTCACAAGCTGTGTGAAAGTTAATTAAGGGTCATTCTGTATCTGGACGTAGTCCATAGGATCACATTTGTGATTAAAACTAAGATCTCATTATTCTTTTGAAAATAATCTTGCATTATTGTGATTAGAAACAAAAATTCAGTTTTAGAAAAGGAGCTGAGATGCAGTTACCCTTCAGAATGAGCTTCGTTAGGAGAGGGGAGCAGAAGGACAAGACTAGGTCTTCAAGTCGAGAGAGAACTTCATTAGGAGAGAGAGAGACACTCACCAATTCGGGGAGCATTAGAAGAGAGAGACCATGTGCAGCATGATGACGTGTGGGGAAAGGAGCCCTCCAATCTCCTGAACAAAGTGGGGCTCTGATTTATGGATTTTCAGGGAAAGGTGATGTGAAGTTATACACCATTCGACTTACTCTATCTAGCCTAGGCCTATATGCCAAGGGGCATGGGTGTAGGCACTACAAAGGATTATGGGCTTTTCTTGATGATGGAAGGAGAAGAGTCTGGGCTTACTTTTCCAGCTGAGACCTGCTTGTTCTGGAAGCAGACTGAAGAGAGTCTGTGCCCTATTTTCTCCGCAGCTGCAGTATCTGATTTTAGAGTGTCTTTGTCTTAAGGAAAAAGGATTTGTGATCTGGATGTAGTTTTAGATTTACAGAACTTTGTACTGTGCTTTACAATCTGACCTGGCTTTCTGGTTCTATAAGTCATTGGGCATAAATCAGTGAGAAAATCTTCCCCAACTCAAACTTTGGGGACCTTGTTTTGAATGAATTGTACAAACCGAAGCTGTGACATAAAAGACAACACTGCTGCCATTTCCCGCTTGGGAAGGGCTGTCCCTGAGCTTGCAAACATGACAACATAGTTCCTCTTCTGGAAGTTACTAGGGCAGTGAAAACACGATTTATGTTCAGAAAACTTTTATTTGGGAATAAAGTAAAAGAGTAAATACTCCAAGAACTTTAAGATTATGTTGGAAAAACAGTCAGTTTATAAAACTTTTCACTGTTAAACCCTGAGCCTTTACCCAATGTATAAATAAGACAATCTTGGTTCCAACAGAGTACAAATCACACATTGGTGAAATAATAGATATTTATGTCATTTCTAAGTAATTCTCCATAAAATATTTATCAGTGACAAGAATGAGTGACTAAGTTTGCTGAAGAAAAGCTCGGCAGACATGACCTTAGTCAAGCATGCAAAATAAGATTGTAAGATTGTCAAAACTGGAAGAAATAAAATCTACAAGATCTGACACTCACTCGTCCCCCCCAAAAAAAATCATTTCAATGACTTAGATGCCAGAATGGAAGGCAGTTGGGAAGGCACAATAGACACACCTAGATTGGGAGACATGCCTAAAATGTATTGAGTGAGCAATTTATAAGATATCAGAGCTGTAAAAGTCAAGGGAACACCGAAAATCCTTTCTAGAGGAAGGATGCTACCTGGGCTTGGTAACTAAATGAAATGAATACTCTTGATTTAGATACTTACTAATAAGTTAACTAGAGTCAAGAATTGGATAGGTTTTAAGAGTTTATTAAAAATTATTAGTCACTAACCTCATTCCTGAGACAAAGGACCTGACAAAAGAAAGTTAAGGTAAGTATCATTTTTTTTTTATATTCAGAGTACAAGGGAGATGGCTCAGTCATGTAAGTCATGATGCTGAAAATTTGAAGCACCTAGTTATACTGCATCTGCGGTCAGGAAACAGCCAGCATGAACATTGTTGCTCAGCTTGCTTTCACCTTTTAATTCTGATCAGGACTTCCAGCCTTTGGAATGGTGCTGTAACATTCAAAGTGTATGTTTGCTGTTCAGTTAAACCTCCCTGGAAACACCCTCCTAGAGATACTCAAAGGTGTGTTTACATGATGATGCTAAACTCCATCAAACTGAATGAAAATTGAGCAAGAGAAGGCGTAGTATCTCTTTATTTATAGCAAAAGGTAATGAATCAATAGCCAGTTCATCTCCCTCTGCATCTCTCTATCCATGTGTCCACCAAACTGTCTCTATGACGAAAGTGAGCCTACATGGTTTGGTGAACATGGAAGACATGCCTAGCTCTGTGTGTAAGAGCTCCTGTGTTAGTTCCTCCTGCAGCCTGGTGCTCTTTCTGATAAATCTTGGGAATTCCACTTGTCTTAGCAGGGATAAACATCTGTCAAGGTGTAAGATTTTCTGATCCACTTTGCAGTGCTACCATTATGAGAGCCAAGCCAAGCCATCTAAAAAATTGACTGAGGAGTCCATAAATTTCACCAAAAATAAACACAGGTTTCTTTGGTATTGTTATTTTTCCCTTGTGATATTTTAACAATTATAAAACCCAGTTTCTTTATCCTGAAAATGGGCGCAAATATCTGAACCATAATTTCATTACATTGCTCAAGGAACACGGGAGGCAATGGGTTAAAAAATATGTTGCAGGTTGGAAATCTTGCTTCGGGGGAAAAACACTAACTTAGCATGTCTGAGTCCTCAGCACTGAAGGGGTGGATCTTTTGTACCTCGTAACCTATTATATGGCATTACATAATGCTACATTTTACTCAGATACAGATGGTCTTCAGAATTAGGGTAAAAAATTAAAATAATTTAATATTTTTTCCATGTAGATTGGTTAACTCCTAATCTGGTAAAATGCTTCCTTATTGAAAATGTGAGACTATGACCCCTTACACCTTTGATTAGAGATTGGATTCAATTTTTTTGATCTTTAATCTGTATCCCTGGCCTTATACTGATGTAGCATTTTCGTACTGAGATGCTGCACTCATACCCATCACTTGTTCTGACCAAGGGATGCTTACAAACACAGTAAGAGGAGATGAGAAAGTGGATAACAAGCAACTTTCCCAACATAGTTATTACGATTGTCTGATACAGAGTAGAGTTTCATACAGAGGGTTGACCATTGGGTACAGGTCTGCATCCAGCAAAATGAAAGACTGACTGATTTCATAAGCAATTATTGTTCTGAGTCTCTACATAATACACGACTTTCAGTGAGGAATACCCTTACATTGTGAAGTAATGGGAAATGCTCCACAACTTGAAAATAACACTGGAGTTTTCAAAACAACATTTCCATCTGTCTCCTCCAGGTTCAATATGCACTTAGCATCTCCTGTTCACAGAGCAACACCACATCGCCTCTACAGAAAAAAAATAGACTTAAAAAATAGACTTAGAAAATCAAAAACTAAAAGTAAAAACTAGTGAGAAATTGAAGTACTGACTTCACTTAAACTCCCCACACTTCTTCGCTCATCTCCGGGGTTCAGTATGGAAATACAGAGTTAAAACATGCCCCAGGATGCTCATTGTGTGTGAAAACTTTTCAACCATTCTAGAGTTATTCTCTGTCTACAGGAACTAAGATGACCTTTATTTGAGTTTGAATATAAGGAGAGATCTGATTGGAAACATGGCAGTTGTATGCTATGATTAATTATAATGTTGTTCTTGCCTTTAATAATGTGCATTTTAGCATTTCTTAAGCAATTGGAATTACAACAAACTGTAGCTTTTTTAAAATCTCCCTTTTAAATTTGAGAGGAAATCTTGCCAAAACTACCTTTCATCCATTTCCCTGGATGCTTCAGGTAGTGCTATCTTTCTGCCAGCTAAATGGATGTGTTTTTCTAGAGCATAAAATGTAACATTAACTTTTAAACCATCTCCTCACTAATGGATTTTGAATGGACATGTTGCAAGGGGAATCAGCAATGGTGTAGTCCTCCTTGTGAAAACAAAGAAACCTAGTTTTAAGAGGGCAGAAATTGGAGATGGTATGCAGGCCAGGTTCCAATTTCTGGCAACTGCAGTCATAGGAAAGAATGAGACATTACTGAAATTTCATAGATTTCTTTACTTGTCTATCCTTGATTAAACAATAAGAAGCTTGTATATCAAATATAAAGATTGTGTGTGTGCGTGCGTGTGTGTGTTTGAGCGCATGAACATGTGCATAGATGTTTCTGTGGTGGTCAGAGTTCCACATTAAATATCATTTGGTATCTCTCTCTAACTTATAATTTGAAATAGTGTCTCTCACTAATCTAGAGCTCCCTTATTGGCTAGATTCACTGGGCAAAGAGCCCCAAGGATTCTTCTGTCCCTGACTCCAATCCCTGGGGTTTATAGATTTACACTGCCATATCTGAATTAGTCCCCACTCCTTTGTGATAATTATTTTTAAAAAAAACATATCATATAGTAAACATGATGAAATTTAAATCTAACAAACTAGACGATCTAAGAAGCAGAATATCTTTGCTTGGCACAATCATCCACAAACTGTAGAACTCTTTTGTGATATTTTATTTGCTTGACTATTGCCTTTCTTTATGTACTGTTAGAGAGAAAAAGCATGTATGACACACATTGAGAGGAAAAATATGGAGAGAACTGTATTTATAATCTCATCTTGGAATCATACAGACCTGGGATTCTAATTATCCTTGTCTGAAGTTATGAAGATGAGTTTGGAAGTGAATCTTTACCACATGAAAGCATTCACAGGTCCACTAAGTACTTGTATAATTGGCCTCCACTCAATCATCCATTTCCACTTAACTTTCCCACTCATCTATCATGTCTGTGTGAATCGTCTCTAATTGATTTCCAAATGTCGCATCTGGCAATACACTATAAATACTAAGCTAAATACTAAGCTAATCAATCACAAGGCAGAACTGCAAATCTCTCATCATTGTGTGAAGTAGTTCACGCATCCTAGATAGCACTATTGAAAAATTACTCAGATCTTACACAGAGATGTTGCCAACAACATATTTGAAAAAAAAAGGAGTGAGAAATAAGATTGAGAGGAAGGAAAGAGAGAGAGAAGGGGACAATGTGATGGCTGATGATGAACTAAAACTGTTAAAAAAAATTGAGTAAAATCTCTGGGATATTTTAATCCAAAACTATTTTTGTTTCTTTTCTAAACTGGTGTATTTATGATTAAGCTAACCAAAGTGAGTATTAAATGAAGTGCACATATGTTGTAGTTATGAAATATACTGAGAATATGCAGACATTTCAGCATGCGATACACACTACGTTATGAATATCTAAAGTATTTTTCTCTAATTCTTAACAAGCATATAAGAAAAAAACATATTTTCATGTTGAGTTTTGTCTTTTTAGCTTTGTTTTTTTCTTTTCAGTGAAATTGTGTTCTTTGACTGCATTTAATTTGTAACCGAATGTGGTTTATCTTCAGACAGAAGCCTTCAAGATATTCTGGATACAAAGGAGCACACAATGGACCCATGTATACCGGTGTATACCTACATATGCATGTATTTTCAGTTTCCCAAAAGAGATGGAACACTAGATTTCCTATCCAAGTTAGATGCAGCCCGTGGTTCCTCAGCTCTGCCTTGTTGCTTCAAGTTCATTATAATGAGGACAAAGAGATACAGAGCCATGATTGCTGTACAGAGGCTCCTAGGATTTCTAGATACTAGATACAAAATATGTAGAGGCAGAGAAAGAATAGCTGGATCTGAGATAATTGATGAAATTGAACTCTGAATGAATATTTAGTGATAGAAAGTCAATGATTAATTTTTTAACTAAGTAGAAGGACCTATTGAAAATTACTTGACTATGAAGTGAACATAGACAAAAAACAGATGAGAGAATAATTTAAAAACTATGTGACCTAAAAAGTTATTCACTCAATATTTCTGTCATTGAGGGAAACCTTACTCTTTAAATTATATAATGTATAGTATACATATAGCAGCTCTTATGTATATGTAATTATATGTATCTTTCACCAAGTGGATATTAATAACGGAATATTTTGTCTCCTAAAATTTACAGAGTATCAAATTATAACTTTTCTTTGATGAATACTAATGATTATATCCATCTGGAGACATCTTAAAAATAGAGTTGAAGAGACTTGTAATATGATTATAGATTTTTTAATCGTACTAGGGCAACCTCTCTTGACTATTGCACTCAATGTTATGATGCCACAAGGTCTAGAGCAAAGGTTCTCTTTTTATATGTTAGCTTTGGAGTGATCAACCTAATAGATCACACTAATCCATTGATCTCTAAGATTGAAACTTATTGTTCAGAATAATTGTGCCCTTGTTGCTTATTGACTTGATAGGAAAAGAAAAACAGCACCACAAATTATATGCCCATGATATACATATACATGGCCAGCATGGGGAATTCCAGAACTTGAGCAGCAGAGGACAGAGTCAAAGGCAGGTAGGTACTCAGGAGCCTCTTTTGTCAAGCAGGATCAGGCATGCTCAAGAAGCAGAGTCATAACCATGTGTAATATTGCCAGACGTATAGACAAGGGAATAGTGTAAATGTACTCATTCCCTATAAAGGCAGGTGGGAGAAAAGTTTATCTTTGCAGCCAGATCCTATGATACATTGAGAAGCAGATGGCCAGCATCAGGATGCACAGTCAGCACCATGGCAACCATGATGGTACAGACTTGACCAAGGTCAAGCAAAGCCCTATTACTAAGGTCCCTGGTAACCACAGTAGAATCAGCTCCGGCTCTAACTCAAACTATCCTGGTCTAAAATCTTCATCATGGCATTTACTAATAGTGTATCTGCAATAAGATACCTCACTTCCTCCTCTACAAAATAGATCAATGTCAGCTCTTGAGGCAGGGCAATAGCACAAGTACAAGCTCTTTACTTACTTGAATATAAGATGAAAGAATGTATACAAAGCACACAGTCTAGAAATTTATGTCCGAGTTACAATATGAGTCTTAATCACCTTTAATTCCTTCTTGCCCTTATTTTGGAGCAGAACATAGAGGTAATTTTGACAGACAAATTTGGAAATACTACACGATTTCAAGCAATCTGAAGCTCAGACTAGAGAGGCGAGAAATGTGAAGGCTGGGAAGCCAGTCCAACAGTTACTCTGCCCTGGCAGATTGATTTTCCCAAGAGAAAGATTTTCTAATTGAAGTCCCTTTGGCACCTGTTCCTCCATCCAGGCTCCTGTTGTATGGAACTCTAAAATAGCTATTATCATCATTTGTTACAAAGCTGATACAGACTAATGGTGCATGTCTCCAGGGAAATTACATAAACAAATTCCTTAATTTTTCAGAAGTATTCAGAGTCCAGAAGGGGATTCCACATGCATCATGTTTTCTTGTAAATGTTGGACAATTAGGTTTCTGGTTCAGGATACATTTGTAGACAACAGTGGGGTGAAGAATGGTCAATGAGGCGATGCTTAGGTGGCAATAAAGAGGGAACTTTTCTAATACTATTATCTTTGAATTTAGGTGTAGTACTTCCATATGAAAATACACTTTCCTTCATCCTCACCTGGATATCTAAGTGCACGGTTTGGGAGACACTCAGAGATGATGTGTAAGGCACACATAAAAAGACATAGGACACTCTTACTGGCAGCAACAGAGCATGGCTTGCCATAGCTAAGAGAATTCCCAAAGAGCAGGACCAGAATGCGTATGATCTGTGCTGAAATATTTGGTGAACAAGCAATTTCCTCTAATTCACTTCTTGATGTGGGGAATGCTCATGGCACTATACATGGTAATTTCTGAAAATACTCTGCATGCCTTAGAGAGTCTGGGGAAATGAAAGGGAAAGGGCTAATTGGCATTGGGAAAGATTCAATATTTGGTTGTTTTCCTTTATAAGCCACTGTGCATTCCTTATAAAGACTAATTTTCAAAATAGCTTAGGCAACTTACGCAAAGGCATGGGAAGTTGGAACAGCCATAAAGGTGTAGCCCACATCACTTTGGAGATGGCTCATTAACTTTGTATTTCTTCTAAATTTGGATGTAGTTCCTCAAAAGCTACCTGGCTGTTCTTTTCTATTTCCTTCTTAGATCAATCCCACCACTTAGATCCAGCTAGGAAAATAAGAAAAAGACCTCGCTAACTTAATTCAAAGACAACAAACTCCTTTGCCTGTGATGTTAGATAACTCTCTGGACTGTCCAGTTCATTACTTGGACTGCACATATAAAAAACAAGGAAATGTAAAAGCCATAAGGCTAAATACATCCATTAATAATTTCACCCATGTTCTGTCTGTAGATACGCCATCTTCATTAGCTAGACATTGGATTAGCAAGTATTGATGATGATTTTTTGGAGATAACATTCTAGCATGCTAATATATATTTCAGAAATCTGAATCCTACCCACATCTACTTCTTTCACATAGTGCAGAAATGCAGAATTCTATTCCCATGATGGAGCTTATTAGTATCTGGAAAATATGTTTCAAACCAAGTCTAGGACACTCTGTAATATTCTCTGCCCTTTAAACCTTACATTTTAGGAAGTATTATAGGTTGCTGTTGAGAATATCAAAGTCTGAATTCTTTAATGATTTATTAAATACCCCATTATAAGAACTGTCTCAGACAACACACAGTCAATGTTCAGATACATATGTATTGTTTAAAAGATGAATTGAGCTGAATGCAAGCATAGAGTCCCATGAAGTTAAAATACAGAATCCACAGTGGTTAGTATGTAGAGATAAAATAGATGTCTTAGAATGTTTACTAGAGAGAAAATGGCTTAAAATAACATTTTAGGTAAAGAAACACAAATCTCGCAAAAATAAATTTGCACTCTCAAGTACTGTTTTTAACATTAGTTACATGCAGTTTTGTATTTTTAAAGAAGCACTTATGGTTAAGAAATAGCTTGCAAAACTTTCTCCATTTCTCTCTTATGACAGAAGGGAAAGTCTATAAATATTCCCAGGGAATGCTTATGAATGTTAGCATAGGAGTTAAGTGAAAAGAAGGAACCTTAGCAATAATAGGGACTTTTAGTTGACAACGATTTTCTTTCTGTGATTTTTCCTGAGTTAGTTATATATGGGACTAGATAATAACACTAAAGATACAAAAATTTATGTTCCTACATCTACTTAAGAACTCTGAAATTTATTTATTAAAAGCCACATTAAAATGTAAAACTTATTAAGTATTTCAAGGCAAACAGTTGCAGAGCCCCTTTGTCAGTTACCTAATTCCCTTTCCTGTGGGCTTTATCCCAAATAAATGCCTCTTGCCTGGCACAAACTTCACAAAGTTCTGTGTTTCCTGAAATCAACTCGTACATACCTTTGATAAAGTATCATTTGGAAACTGGACATAGAACAATATTAACAATAGTAGGATAAAATGGAATAGACTTTGGTAAAATCCATGTGACAATCAATTCCTCCACCTTTCTCCCACAAAATGTCTTTTTTTCTGTATTGATTATTCTTGGTGCCATTATGAGAAATAGCATAATGTCTATGATATGATGACACAGGCAGTGTGTTGTATCATCCAGCTACTCTGTAATGATACTGGTACTTAGGTGACAATTGACAGGTAGCTATCAAGTGAGTAGTATATTAAAAAAATCACTGAACAGTATCATAATTTCTATCTTGATAAGGATGGAACTATATGGTACGATATTTCATATTAAAATTAATATTTTAATTAAAATTAAAATCATCAGTAATTTTCAAGCTTCTATTTAGTAATTTTGAACACTGCTTGACTACAAAGTAACTGAAATGATGGGAAATGAGGCATGGATAAGCAGAGAAAAAAATAGTTCAAACACAGTTCTTGATCTGGATGATCTAATTCAATGTTATGATGACTGATAGAAATGGGGTATGTGATCAGTATAGAATATATTCTTGAGTGCCATAGACCCAAAGTCTGGGAGTGAATTGGAATCTAACTAGGGGCAAATGATCATATATGTGTGTGTATATGTATAGTATGTGTGTGTTTTAGTGTGTGACTTTGAGCAAAGAGAAGTTCATAGAATGGCATACAATAAATGTAGCAAATCCAAAGACTTAGTCAATCTGTTTTAAATGAAGTTTAATATAGATGTATGCAGGTTTGTATCTTACCATTATGACATGTGATTTTCTCTTCAGGTTAATATGCTTAATTATGCTTTCTATACCTGTTCATATTTCCTTCTTTTCTAAAGAAATGTATAGCTACAGGATAACTAGTGAGACACCTTTTCTAGCACAAATATAATGGGTATTGTTTACAAAAGACATATAGCTTACTTTGATCTTTTCGTGTCTTCCCACAAATGCCCATTTCCTTTAATGATATGGTGCATGCCCCTCCTGTGCCTCTGAGATGCTGACTTTCTATATAAAACAAGAGCGTTGTGAAGAAAACACTTCACTGCTGAATTCTCCAGTCATCTATTATTTAGATATTTTTATGTGATGAGGAGAAGAAATGCTCAGTAGTTAAGGTATTTGGAGCAGAAGAGTTTCAATAGTAGAATACCGAGAACCAATGGAACCTTCTTTAGTCGTGTGCAGGAGTTGGTGCTTGGAATACCTCAGAGAATGACTCATGGAAGTTTGGATGAAAAGAAGTTGCTTAAAATACAATTTCTCAATAGATGCTTTAAGTAACAAAAGATTTTTTTCACAATTATTTACTTCTAATATTCAAATAGGTCATCTCTCCATCTGTCTCACTGGCTGATTTCAATGTTTGTACACCTGCAATAGATATTTTGCTTGTTTATCTACAAGATTTAATTAATGCATCTAAAAAAGCATCAGCTCATGAGAGTTATGATATTTTTAATTTAATGCACATCTACATATTTAATTGCCTATATAGCAACATACTGCATTTCAAAATCTTCAGGATCAGGGATCAGCTATCCATTGCGGATGCATTTTAGGGGGTGTTGGTGAAAGAGTGCATTTAAAGACCATATACCAAAGATCTGTATAGTATTCTATAGAATGTAAGCACCATTTATTCATTTCTTTCATGTGTATTTGAATTTTTTATATGCCAGGGTGTGCATGTGGGAGTCAGAGGGTAACTTGTGAGGGCTAATGTTCTCTTTCCACTACATAGCTTCCAGGGAGCTAACTCAAGTTATCCTGTTTGGTAACAAGTGCCTTGACCAACCAATCCATCTCAGTGATCCTGGAATTTAATGTTTGAACAAACGTGAATTAAAATTTAAAAAAATAAAAGAGAACATTTCATGGCACCTCTTTTCATCCTCCAGTTCTTCTATTTTTTTCTGTCTGCTTGATGCTCTACAGAGTCTTTGGAGAGGGAATTGAGGGAAATGTCTCCTGAAGGGCTGAGCCCTCACAGTCACTAGTTCATAGCACATTGAACAGTTATGAGTCTTTGCATCAACTGCTACCCTTTGGAAAATGGAGCTTTTCTGACCAAGCTTGAGAATAGCACAAATCTATGCACACACACAGAAGTATTTAGAAGACAGTTTAGCAGAACAGTGGTAGATCATTCCCAAGAGCCTATAACCTTCCTTGCCATGTGTTTTGGTAAGTTTTATCATACTAGGCATGGATTCCTTCCTCTGTAACATCTCATAAATCTTACCAGAAAGCAGTTGGTTATCCCTCTAACTGTCATGACACTATTACACTTGGGATACATCTTGCTGTAAGGGTAGATATTGTAGAATGCATGATTCAGTGCTGAGTTAGTCTTTTCTACCCCAGCTGCCTACATAGTACCATCATGAACTATGAGCACTAGTAACGAGGGAAGAAGTTTCTTGGTGATTTGGGGATTGATTTCTCCGTATCCTACAATTACACTCTGTTGTGTGTCAGATAATAGGCTCCTACCATTAAATAACAGTGTATAACCACAGGCCCCACATTTCCATTTTGAAAAATGAAGAAGTAGCTGAAGAGTTGGCTCAGTAGCTAAGAGCTGCTCCTAGTCTTCCAGGGGTCTCAGGTTCAATTTCAGGCACCCACATGGTGTCTCATAACTGTTTATAACTCTATTTCAAGGTTATCACGTGCCATTTTCTGGCCACTGAGGGCATCAGGAAGGCACATGGTATGCCTATATACATGCAGGCAATATATCTTTGCACATAAAAGCCATAGAAGAGTATTTTTAAAGAAGAAAACCCCACCTGCCTTTTATTGACCTCCTGCCTGAACTCCATTTTCCCTACCTGCTACTTTTTCTCATCTAATATTTCTATAAAAAGAAAACTTTATTAAGACAGGAAGTGGTGGTGCACACCTTTAATTCCAGTACTTGGAAGACAGAGACAGGCCAGCCTGGTCTACAGAGTGAGTTGCAGGACAGGCTTCAAAGCTATAGAGAAAAACCCTCTCTCTCTCTCTCTCTCTCTCTCTCTCTCTCACACACACACACACAC
>LOJH01004025.1:1228-37431 GCA_001685095.1 Ellobius talpinus
TTTCTGTGGAATCCCAGCCACAGTCATATTCAATGCAGGGATGTCATTGACTGTTTTTAGGGACACACAACTCAATAACTTCATTCACATCGAGCTCTTAAAAATCCATCATGGGTTAGTAGATGTAAATCCATCATCCTTTTGTAATATAACTCTCTTTTTGCCTTGACTAAATACTCTCATGCAAGAATCCTTAATAGTTTATTAAAAAGTGATTTGTTCATTAATATACCAATATTTATGAGTGATATGGATTAAAAGGTTTATTGTGCTTATGGTTTCCAGAAAGTGTTATTCATATATATTATTTTAATCCACTTTTAGTGGATCCTAGGGAGGTAAGTATTTTTAACTTTGAATCACAGAAGAGTGAGTAAAATCTCAGAAACACGGTGTGATTTGTGTAGTCAGCATGAGTTACGGTCTACAGCAGAACTAAGAACTGACTTTGGAAAGCCTTTGTTCTTCTAATAACATCATATTGGTTTATCTGATTACTGATCTTATTGGACACAGATTTGTCGGCTCTCAGTGTTACCCCTCTCTCTTGCTACAGCATTTCGTTCTTGCCTGTAAGAGCTTGCCGTTTGTTTGTGAAGTTTATAGTAAGCGTTAAGGAAATGGAGAAAGAATACAGTTATCTTTGGGTGAATTTTCATTGACTTCTTGTAGCCTGCATCCCCTCATCTCTTAATAATGTTTTGACAAAAGCTTGTGATAAAATATAGAAAATGCATCAATGCCAAGCTGCAATTAAATTTCTTTACATTTTAAGAAATTAGAGTGTTCTTTGAAAGATGGCATAAGAAAAACCACTCCTTAAGAGCTTAAAGATGGATAGGATTTTGTCTATACAGGTAAATTTAATTACTGGCCTGTCAAGAGTGGGAGAGAGGCTTGCATTAGAGTGTACATGTATGCCCATCAGCAACAAGGACCATAGCTTTCACCAGGGTGTGGTTTATACTGGAGACTTAAGACTTTGTTTTACATGAGAAATAAGTGCTGTGATGAAATTGTCCCTTCCTCTAGCTATTTTTTTGAGGAAACTTGAAATTGGGGGGACTGACTGAGACCTTAGCACTAGTATTCTTATCAGATGTCAGTGCTGGGGAAATCATTTTTTACCCCATAAGCATTGAGATAAGGTCAGAAGGGCATGAGAATTTAATTTGTAAGCCTTGACTTTTATGTTGAAATTTCTCCAGCAGGTCATTTAATCTCTTTGGTATTTACTTTCCTCACTATTTTAATTATTATTATTACCTTTACTAGGTGGATGAGATTATAATGACAATTCCTGATTTATACATAAACCTAACAGTTATAGAAATATCGATATTTTATTAATGTCACAATTACTATAACCTTTTTCACATTGGCAACTATTTTCTCTGAGCTTTTAGTTGACAACCACAGACAAAGAAAAAATTAACTAAAATATGAGTAAGTAGTTTTTCTGGAGGCTAATGACCCAGGTTCCTCTTCAGTTGTAGATCTTGTATCTGAATGGCTCTGGCATGAAAATCTGTCTCTATGAGATGCTACACACTATTGACCTTCACTATTAAGCCTCTATGATAAGGAGGGTCAAGTTGTGTCTTCCATTAGCTTTGGGAATTTGGCACCCACCCAGATAAGACATTCTGAGTTGCATATCATGAATGTTCAAGTAGTTTTACTTGAGTGATTAGAAAAGAAAAACATAGAAGGAAAACATGTCTTTATTGCGAGAGAATACCTTTTTAGCAGAACAGAAAGACTGAAACAATCAGTGAATTATTTTCTAGACTGCCGAAGAACCCAATCAGCTAATAGAAATTTTTTCAACAATTATGCTTCATAAATACCAGAGAATGTTTTTCTTCCAGACTCTTGGAACAACTTTAGACGGGTTTTTTTTTTCCTTTGGAAGGTTTTCAACAAATGAACATTAGTGTTTAAACCATTAAATAGTCTGACTCCTCCACTCTGTTACATTGCTGTGAAGATTGAAAGCCACGTTTAAGGCTTTCCAAAGGTGAATAACTTACCTTTACTGAGTATAACTTATGGCTATAGACTAGACATAAAGATAATGTTAATCAATTTTGAGACAAAGTTTTGACATGCATATCATGTTTCCGTAGATTCCCAAGTTGTTGGGATTACCGATGCATATCACCATGCCTTGTTTATGGTAATCTTTAAAACAGAAACCATAGTTATGAAACTCACTGCATTTCCTCTCCGAAAGTATAGTCTCATTGAAGACATAAAACTGAAACCTGGACAAATTAATAATGGACATCTAAAATATAATTTCTGGCTGAAGTATGTAGATATGGCATAGGATAACATTGTATAGCTTTACTATAGTCATAAAAATATTTTACAGGGGTAATTGAAATAGGATTCAAGTTGGACTTGGGGGTAAAAGGCATCTTTAAATAGGAACAGCATGTCATGTTTCAAAAAGAGCCAAAAGTCTGTTCTGGGGGAGTCACTAACATTCCTGCACCCCTCCCCACTGAGGATCCTGGGACTTATGCATATGCTGTGTAGACTGTGGCCATGAGAAAGACATCAGTGCTGAGTTAGAAGCAATTGTATCTCCAGCTGTCTTAGTGTTATGATAATGGGAAATGATTATTGCTTTGGGGCTGGGGCTGGGCATTTAAATTACTGGGTTAGTATTTTCTCAAAAAAAATCCATTGGTTAGGGGCTAGAGAGATGGCTTAGCAGTTAAAGAACTCTTGGTGCTCTTGCAGAAGACCTGGGTTGGGATCCCACGATCCACATGGCTACTTACAACCATCCTTATCTCCTGTTTCAGAGGATCCTGTGTTTTCTTCTCACCTCTGTGGGCACCTGGTATACATGTGATACAATACATACATGTAGGTAGAACATGCATACACATAGAATAAATCTTTTAAAAAGGTTTTTTGTTTTTGAAGTCCTTTGGTAACTTAATTCAGGTAGCCAAGAAGGGAAAGATGTTAGGAGCAGGACCTTTAATTTTCAAGTTCAACTTGAATCACTGTGAAGAGATCCTGACACCAGGGAGATACTCTTCAAGAAAGAGGCAAGTAGATAGATGCTCAGTGCCAGTACATCTGGATGACAGATCTTATGTAGTAAACAGAGCTCTAAGCAATCAACGCATCAGTCAGTCAATAGAAAATTTATCTGGGCTGATAGTGTAGTTTCCCAAAATAGTCAAGTTGGAGAGGAGGGAAGGTGGTGAGTCGTGTCTTCAGACAAGGGTCGTGGGAGGTGATGATGGAGCATCCGAGTGAAGTGCTGAACAGGAAGTGGAAATGAGCAAGTGAGGATACAGGAGAGAGGCTGAAATTGAAATGTATGAGTCAACTGCTGGAGGGTTGGAACTGAGTAACAGGAGGAAGCCTTCGGTAAGGAGTGGAGGGCAGATCTGAGCGTTTGAAAATGTCTGTCATCACAGTGTGGTCAGCCCATAGCAGCAATTAAGTGGGGATCAATCAAAATGAAAGGGGGAGGAGATTCATGTTAGTTCCCAAGACAGTGCTAGAAATGAAAACACTAGCCCAGGAGTTTCTTGACTAGCTTCTGCTTCACTGCAATTCATGTCTTCCAACGCCACATTCTTTGGTCTAAATCAGGCCCTTTCAGATGCGCCATTCAGCCTGGATTTAAATGAGGCACTCTATCTCATCACAATTATGATTTTACAGCTTCTTCTCTGGAAGGCAAGTTTTCTTCTCCCTTGAGCAAACAGAACATGTGAAGCATGATCCTTTTTCTAAAACGATGACAACACACTTCTTGGACATTCAAACATTTTAGAGTTGAAAGTCAAAACTGTGTTTGTAATCAGTGTAGTTCCGTATCCCCGTGGACTCTAACAGTCAAACAGCCTTGTATTTCTCCAATAGGAGGTGTCCACATTCTCAGTTGACTGGGATAACTGATGTAGTAAGAGTGCCCCTTGCTTCACATTGAGTTCAGATCAAAGTTTACCACAAAACAATCATAGAAAAGCTAGTGGATTGTGAACTTATTTGTCCTGTGGTTGTTGAATAGTATATTTGGGATGTATCATTTCAGAAAAGTAAACTGATCCAAACAGTTAGCAGACCATTTGGAGTTGAGAAGGGAGTACATGATGTGGGTCTTTACAGAGAATCTTTAGCCAAGATCTCAAACTAAATGTAAAGAGAAGCCATGTAATTGCAGAGAAGAGCAGCAGGTAAAGAATCCCATGGAAATGGCCTTGACTTCTGAGGAACAGCAGGAAGGCTTGCATGGTTAGGGTGCAATAATAGAAAATTTGACGTGGGATTGGTCGAAGTGAGCAGATGGAGTGTACCTGCCTTTCAGTCACATGGTGAGAAGGCAGGAGGAGGCTTTCAATTGGCCTTGGTGTTCTGTCATTTCTGTTTTCCCAAGTTTATTTTGACCCCAGTAGGTGGGAGAGGGGTTGTGGGGCGAGTGGAAATGTAGAGGGAAAAGGAGAGGGTTGAGATGGTTTAGGAAATCACTGTGGAGATCCAGAAAGACGGTGCAGCACCCTGTGGAGTATGGGGATGATGCCTGTGCTGACGAAGACAATGTCTAATGATAAACCCTCTAGCACTTGGCTTTCCAGATGTGGGCTGTTATGTCAAGGGAGGCAATCATTAAAGAGAGTTAAAGTAAGAATCCTGCTGTGGGCAGTAATGCTAAGAAAGGAAGCCAAAGGAGTGATGACCAACCAATACAGCAAAAGTCAGACCCAGACATTTGGAGTTACTAAAATGCAGATCAGTATTAGATTTGGTGATGCTATGGACAGACCACAAGCATTCCAGTGGCTGCTATTAAATGAACTGTGTCATGGCTTCCCCTATACTTCCTCCACTTCTTAGTTCACTGGGGCCTTAATCTTACAAACCACCTACTGATTTTATTCATGCTGTTGAGAGTAGGGACTTAGACCTGAGAAGACAGGTGATGTATTCAGGTTATGAGCACAGTTTGTGAGCTACTTCGTAGTGTTTGATCCCAGACTCTCTGGCTCCAGGGTTACTGTTGTGCACTGTACCTGACAGTTCCGATCTTGGTGCATTGCTAAGAAATCAGAATAAAGTTTTTTGTATTATGGTTGGGACTTTAGAATAAGTGATTATAAAAGAAGTTAAATAAAGGCACAGAAAATACTTCTTCCCCATTTTGTCAAGGGTGTGATTCATCATAAAGAATTGAATTTCTTTGGTTTCCTTAATAGAGTTTATGTCTGAGTTTTTTCTTCCAGTTTTACAATCTTAAGGTGGACTATGCAAAAGATGTCTGAGTTTTTAAATAAAAAAGGTATTCGTTTTATGCCAATTAGAAGGGATCTTTTTATAGTGTCTTCATCTTTTTTTTCCTCACCCATTACACGGTATCATGTAGTAGGCATTAATCAATATTTTAATTAATTAACATAATGAGTGAAGTTAATCATGGTGTTGTTTGAGTTGTTATTAATTATGTGTGTCTCTGTATCATTTTCCTATTAATGAAATGTCTTTTTTCTAAAATACTTTTAGATTGGGTTGAATTTAGTCCATATGAGATTGGCATGGCAAAATATGGTACCTTTATGGCTCCTGACCTATTTGGAAGCAAGTTCTTTATGGGAACGGTTGTGAAAAAATATGAAGAAAACCCTTTGCATTTCTTAATGGGTGAGTGATCAAAAGGTCTCTCTCTCACACACTCTCTCACTCTCTCTCTCATTTTAAACATGGATGCATTTTAAGTTATTCTATATTTCTCCTTTCTTTTAGGTGTCTGGGGCAGTGCCTTTTCCATATTGTTCAACAGAGTTTTAGGAGTTTCTGGTTCTCAAAATAAAGGTTCTACAATGGAGGAGGAATTAGGTATTGTAAATGTCTTGCATTTATGAAAAGCTACACTGAAAATCAACTTCATTGATAAACAACACATATGTATGTGGAGAACATTAACTCTTCATAAGGATTTTAATTTATCAGTAGCTGTGTTTGTTGAAACAATCTAAGTGTTTCCTAAAAATCCTGTCCAAATGATTTACGTCCTATTATGACATTGCAGTTGTGAAATTTACGAAGATCACTCACTGTTTTAAGAATAGTTTGTGCCTGGGCATCTCCTGTTCTTTTCCTTGTTATATTTCTAAACACTGTTTTTGTTAGTGAGTACTCCTCTTTAAGACAATAAAGGTAGCCTTTTAAAGACTAGGTTTATTAACACATGAATATTGATTTTTTAGGGATGAATCCATCCCTGTCACGTATCGACGTAGTGCTAACTTACTAGAATTTTGCTAGTCTATCCTATCACACTAATTTACAGTATTTCTAAAAAGCAGATAAATTAAGTCATGTCTTGCAAGCTAAAACTAATGTTTTTCATTAAATCTAATTCATCCTATAAAAATTTAAGAACAAGTTTTGTAAATATTGAAAAAGTAGACAAACTATTGAGGACTAGTTGATTTATAGTTTTCATTAGACAACTACAGGGATATGTAGGAATATAGTTTCCTGAATGAATAAATTTGACTTTTATAAAAAGTAGAGCATGCATTCATGACTTGCCCAAAGTCTTGTGATCTGTATCCAGTAAGTACTATGTTTTGGTGGACAGTGGGAAGAAGCCATAGGAAGCTGAGTTAGAATTTTTGGATCCAAGGATGTAGTTCTGTTGGTAGAGTGCTTCTTAGCCCACAAAGTCCTGGATTTGATTCCTAGGAACATAAATCAGGCATGGTGACCCACATTTGTAACCCTAGTACTCAGGAGGTGGTGACAGAAGGACGAGAAGTTCAAGATCATTCCTAGCTACACCACATGGTTAGAGAATTCCTTGGGATACATGAAATCCTGTCTCAGAAATAATACAAACAAAAAATAATGAATGAATGAATTTGGGGCCAGTGTATCAGAGGTCAGGGTTACCAGCCAATTATCTACTATTATTTTTCTGTCCATGTAATATCACAGGTCTGTCTGGGAACCCAGAATAAAAACAATGAATTTTTTAAATGCTCAATTCATTTTAATAATATATTTATGTTAAAAGCATACCATGTTATTTTTTTCTAATATGTGGCCTTCAGATATGAACAATGGCAATTGACGCAATGAAGTTTTACATGCATAAGAGAATGTAACTGAACCATGATCTGGAATCCAACACATGCCATTCTGAGTACTATTTCTCCTGCTAAGGGGACTTGATTCCAGAAGTTGATGGCTCCTTCATCTTCTCTTTAGGACTGTCATTTGTTCTTTGAGATCACTCGTACGAAAGTAGTATTGGGAAAGTAATTTTATTATTTCATTAGAGCCACCTATTTCTAAGTGACATTAAGACAAACAGAAAGGCCACTTATTGCTTGTGGTACTTGCTGTCATCCAAGCATCACTCAGGTAGGGAGCAGGCAAAGTGGGTACCATCTGGAGCCTGAGGTGGTCTTCAATGCAGACTCACAATCTCTCCATGGTTAAACCAGAATCAAAGTGTAAAAGATGAAGGGCTGGGAAGTAGCTCAGTGGTGGAATACTTGTCTGTTGTGTCCAGAGTCCTGGGTTTGATCCCCAACACTGTAACAGCAACAGCAACAAATAGAGGTTACCCAGACAGGGTGCAAGGTTGTAAAATTGAACCTAATCTGGACCTCATAGAAAGATCTGGATTAGCCTGGGCAAAAGTAAAGGATGAGGTAATCCTGCTTGGTTAATGTGAATAGTAGCATCCCAGATGGATGTTCTGTTTTCAGCCAGTAGTTTTGTGGAAGACACTTAGCCTTTTCTGAGTCACTCAGTCCTTTCTGAATTACGTGAAGATTTATTAAAAGAGAAAGGAAAGCAGAGAGGAAGCCCATGCTGGGTGGCCTGCTTCCTGTGTTCCTTCTCCTCTGAATAATCCTGATAACTCAAGTTAATTATTTGTTCTTCTCCTAAGGCAGGAAGAGACTAGGGTTGAATTTACACATCAGAAGGTGGGCGAGACAGTGGCTGAGGGCCAAGCCAAAGGAAGAAGCTTACAGCAAACAGTGCTGAGAAGTCTCCTTGGAGAAGTCCCCTTGAGGCCAGCAGTCAGCTGCTGGCTGCTCTGTGTCAGGCCAAGGGCAAAGGATAGGGTGTGCTTGGGCTCCACTGGTCAGCAGGGGTCATGCTACCTCAGATTATGTAAGGGTTTCCAGAAATGAAACTGAAGAGGTGACTGAGGGGCCTCAGGACTTTTAGGGACTTCTTCTGCCTTTGGGTAGCTGAGGTCCCCCTATTAAGGCACACCCAGAAGGGTTTTTTTTTCCCCTCTCTTACCTTAACAAAGACTTTAAGGTAAACTGGACCTCAGTTAAAAAACTTTAAATCATTTGCTTTCTCAAGGAGGTTTCCATGTGTGCAATTTTGCCTCTAAAAAGAGCTGTATAAAGACACAAGAGTTGAAATTCAACCATTCATGCCCTGAAAATGTCCTCTCAAAGAAGACAGTGCGATTTTCTTAGATGAACATACCAAATATAGCCAAAGTAGAGCAAAACCAAAACAACAGGAGCTGATAAAGGAAATGCCTAAGGGAAAGAACATACAGGCAGTAACAAAGCCACCCGAAGGACGACATCTGGAATGGATCTTGTCTTGCTGTCCCCCTCTACCATGCAGTAGAATTAGTGCTGTCATGGCTATAATAGGGACAGAACAATCGCATTAGCTTTTAAGTACTTTCTTTTGTTGAATTTTGTATTTATCACTGATGCCAGTAAAAAGCAGGTTTAAGCTCTCAGGAATTCACTAACTTTTCTATTGTGTAGCCATCCAGGCCCCTGGGCTTTAGTGAGTGTCACAGACATAGGGAGAGCAATATGGGGATGCTGCATGCCACACCTCTGCTATTCTGAGCTTACAGCTTCCTAAACAGTTCTGTGAACGAGATTTCTAAATGTGTAACTAGTGCCTTGAAATTGAATAAAGAAAAATCGTCTTTTCTATTTGCAACCAAAAAGGAAGGAAAAAGTCACTCTGGGGATAGTTCATATGTCTTGATTTTTCTGTGAATGGTGATCACAAAACTAATCTTCAGGGTCCACAAATTAGGCACGTTTCTCCTGGGAACAGATGGCTAATGATGGTACCAGGTTTTACTGCCATCTTTTTATCACGATGAATGGTGCCCCTTGGTTCTCACCCTGGTCTTAGTTTGCTTTGAAGAGAAACACACAATTCTTGACATACTGAAAAATCAACAGATGTTTTTCAGTATTGACAAAAATCAGAGGTCAATTAAAGTGAGTGTGCTTTCTTCGTATTCTGGAGACTGTATTGTAGATCACTTGTAGATTTGGATTTTGTCCTTTATTCACTTTCATAAACACTATTTCAAGACATAACCAAGCAATTGTTATTATTAAAGTTAAGATAAAGTAAAAAAAAAACCCTTTCCTTAAAACTAGGAATGGATAAGCTTATACTAACTAAATTTGTTTGCGGGGATAGTTTGTTACCCAGCGGTAAGTATTTTAAGAACAGATGAATCTGATGAATCTCCATTTATAATATTGATGTAAAGTTCCCTGTTGCCTGCCTCTGCCTCCCGACTGCTGGAATTGAAGGCATGCACCACCCTCCCTCATGCTCGTCCTACATTTAGTTATGAATTTTGATCGCTGAGATGCCTCAATGGTTTTGTCTCCTTCCCACAGAAAATATTACGGCAAAGCACATCGTGAGCAACGACAGTTCGGACAGTGATGATGAGGCCCAAGGCCCTAAAGGTAAGAAAGGGAGAGCTTCCTGTGAATTGTGAGCAGAGAAAGGGAAAGGCTTGTCTAACCCCTCTGTTCATGCTGATGACACGTGACATCCTGAAGTGTTGGGATGGAGGCGTCCACTGAGAGACAGGACTATTGCATAGATCCCAAGAAGCAGTGGAATCACATCTTTTCCTTTATTTTAAAGCCTCAAATATGTTTGCCATACAGCAGATGGACCTGTCTGAGGTGGGGGCATTAGTGAATTCTGTTCTAGCCGGATTAGCGAGATGGACCACTTAGTGTGGGAAATGGGATTGGAGAATACTTTTAGTTAGCTTTAAAATGAATGAAAACATTGTTTAAATATTGTCATTAAGCCTTCTAAAAGGTTTGACTGTCGGCACGTTCCTTAGTCTTCTGTGGTGATTAGTAAGTCACCTCTAAGGAAGAATGCAGTGGTGGAGTGTGTTCAGATTCATCAAGACTGCCATTATCAAGGATTCCTTTGGCAGTGGGACAGTGCAGCTAGATCTCAGTTTGGTGTGGGTCAGGGTAGTTGGCGGTGCATTTTGGATGAGGATGACAGTGAAGGTGAGGTCCAGAGATACTTGTTGCAGTGTGGTGTTTGTTAGCATAGAAAAATGTAGAGATTATATATGTTAACAGCAATTTTCTAAGAAAACAGTTCATAAAAATATACAAAAATAGTTCAAAAATAAACAAGAACAAAACAATTAGAGAAACAGGTAAGCATCTAGAACTGGAAGAGTCTTTTACCATTTGACTGTATCTGTCTAGACTTTAGAAAGCAGAAAACTGTTTTGTCCAAAGCCGTCAGTGAATTCTCCCAGGCTATACACGTAGGGGAGGCTTGTTTTCTGCCCGTTCCAATTATCACTGAAAAGAGAGAATCTTCTTTCATTTCCAGCCTGCTGTTATTTCTTCATGGGATGAGTTTATGCAAGGCAGGGAGCAGTTGCATCCCCACAGGATGTAGCTGCACATGGCCACGGCATGGACAGCAGTGCGCTGTGGCTTCTGAGCACTAAACCCTCCCTCCTTCCGTGCCGCCCAAGCTTTCAGGAGAGCCAAGTCCAGCTAGGTTTCAGCCCTAGATGGCTCCTTGCCTGGCAGCCCTGGTTATCAACTGGAGTCCTGGGAAGACCCCACCCTGCAAGAAATGTCTTCATTTAAAAGTTCAAGTTTTACATTTTGTTAGGTGTTCAGACTTGCGTTTAGAATTTCTTTTCTTATGAAGGAAACACTGAATTGTGGTGGCTCGCCTACAGCTTAGAGGTATTTGTTTTTAATGTTTTTTAATGTTTTTAACCGGATTTGTTTTTAATGAAGGAAACCAGCAAGCACGCGGGGCACACATACCGTATGTCTAGTACTTTGAGGACTGTTCAGTGAGTACTCTGAAGGGGACATAGCTGTCTGTTACTGATTGAGGAAATTGCTGTAGATAGCCAGAAAATTTAGTCACCGCTCAGCACTAGCTGGTTTTTGAGGCTGAGAAGTTCAGGAGCTGTTTTTGAATTTGCTAGTTTTGTTTTAGTTTCATTTTAATTTCGAGGTTGACATGGTGAGCATTTCTTAGTTCTCACTGTGCTTTTTAAAGAAATGCTTTGAGAGCCATTTGAGGTTCCATGAAAGTTGGAACAGAGAAGTCATTTTGATAGAATCTCCTGTCCCATTCTCTCCCAGACATAGTGTCCCCAACTATGAATTGTCCCATTTGCCTAGTGCCTCTGTTACAGCTGATGACTTTCTACTGCCATGTCCTGGTCTCTGTTCACTCTGGGACTGTGCTCTCTATGGGGGGCGGTTGTGAGAAGGATTTAGCACTGTAGTGTCGCATGGCAACATTTCACATCTGTCCTAATCTTCTCTCCTCTACCTAATCATCCTCTCAGTGGAGGAAAACAACTTACTTTGCTCTCTCCATAGTTTTGTCTTTTCTGGACTAGCGCATTGTTGGATGCATGGTGTCTGCATCTTTTTCATATTTCTTTCCTTCTATAATAACTACTTAAGTTACTTCTGTCTGTTCATGGCTTTATGTTTTGCATATATTTGTAAGAAATTTTAGAAACCGAATGAACGTAGATACCCATCTCTCAAAACACACACAGGAGCTAGAGAGTTGGCTCATTAGTTAAAAGCACTGGACTCACGTGGTAGCCCACAGCCATGTGTAACTCCAGTTCCAAGGGATCTGACGCCCTCTTTTGGCCTTCTCAAGCAATACACTTACACTATGCATAGATATTGTGCAGGCAAAATACCACAAAAATAAAGCTTTTAAGAATTAAAAACAAGTAAACAAGCCGCTCAACATACAGAGTTTTATATAACTCTGCGTGTTTATTTCCAGGACTTTTGGAAGTTGGAACAGAATAGATTTGAGCAGGGGTTCTTTCATTTTAATGTGAGTGGGTTGTGCTGCTGGGTTGTGCTGCAGGTGGCCACTGTACGGGTTTCTGTAGGGCTAGAATATCAGGCCAGGCACTTCTCTGAGAACTTCACCTGAGATCCAGATTGCATTAATCCTTGAACAGTTTTGTAAGGTTTCTTAATGAAGGAATGAAGGATGGGAAGGGGCTCATAGTTAGCACAAAGTGGAGAAAGGATGGAACACAGATAATAAACATTTCCCAGGGGTTACCATGGGCATGGGTTTCAGAGGGGAAAGTCATTTGTGATTGCTTCTTTGGACCACTGTGACTCTGAAAACACTTTATGTCATTTGTTTTAATTACAGGGCTTTAAATGCCCACACTTTATAAGCGAGGATGAAATAACAGTTATGTGATCAGTGCATGAGCGTGTTTAGCTATCAGGAGTCATGTGGTGGGTCTTTCTGTGGTCCCTTCTAACTTTCTGTAATCGTGGATATTTATGAAGCAGGATATGGACACTTATGAAAAGTTAGGCAACATAGATGGTAGCATTAACTAATCCAGGTTCTGTGTGTGTGTGAGTATGTCTGTGTGTGTTCTCTGTGTGTGTGTGTTCTGTGTGTGTGTGAGTGTGTGTGTTCTCTGTGTGTGTTCTGTGTGTGTGTGTTAGATGGAGGAGAGCTAGGGAGAGGGAGAAAGGAAAATATTAAGAATGCATATGAAATATCTAAATAGACCAAGAGCCATCAATGAAGAATGGCCTGACACTTGTGTAGGTAAAAGGTAAAACTATGAACACTTGGAAACAGAAGTGACTGGGCCCTTGTTTCATGCAAATAAACATATTGAATCAAAGCCCCAGAACTTCAGTTTTAATTTTGGTGATTAACCAAATGAAGTTGTCAACAACGGCAGCAACAACCAAGCAGCCTAATTTTGGCATGCGTGTGCTTCTTTGACCTGTGCCGTGTTCCTTCACCCCAGGCACCGAGAACGAAGATGCTGAAAGAGAGTACCAAAATGACAATCAAGCAAGTTGGGTGCATCGAATGCTGATGGCCTTGGTGAGTGACTCTGCTTTATTCAACACCCGAGAAGGCCGCGCAGGGAAGGTGCACAACTTCATGCTGGGCTTGAATCTCAACACGTCCTATCCACTGTCTCCGCTGAGAGACCTCAGCCCCCAGGAATCCTTTGATGACGATGAACTCGATGCGGCTGTAGCAGGTACGCACCGAAGCAGAAGCCTCAGGAGCTAATTCAGGTCATCTTTACTCTTCCTTGGGAAGAAGTATTTTAATTCCCATTAACATTTATTTAGACTCAATTTTAAGAACGTTGACCTGTGAGGGACATTCATTCATTCATTTTTGTTTTTGTTTTTGTTTTATTTTTGAAGAAAAATGTAATGGCTAGGAAGTGGCCTAGTCATCTTAGTATAGAAAATATTCTTTAAAATTCCAAAAGCCTTTCTTTTCTTTTAATGGTCAGGGTTCACTTACAGACAACAGGAAACCTCTACCGTGATAATTATAATGAGTGTAAAAAGCAGGTAAGGAGGTGCTTAGAGAACGGCCCAATGATTAGAGAAGCAAAGCCAAGGCTTCCAGGATTGACTCCAAAAACACCAGAATAATTCCCCAAACGCCTCCACAACCGTGCCTGGCTGTGGAAAGAGACTATGAGCTATATGTCTCATTTCCTCCTTCCTTCCCCGTGGGCGGGCCTCTTTGGAATAGGCCAGATGGAGCTTTGAGTTGATCATGTGATAAAAGGGCACTAGGCTTTGCGCCCTCTTGTGGTGAAGGGGAGAATGTAGCACAGGAGTTGGAGAGGACCAGTCTGCAATGACCATTCGGACAGGGAAACTGTCACTCCGGTTTTCAGGAATATTAGGAAACTTTGTGAAGTTGCTCGGTAAGAATATAGTCACTTTCAGACTTGTCATTAATCATATGTCCGAAAATAGTCACCTTTATTCATCAGATCCCAGTGACTTAGAGAGTAAACGTTACATTTGCTTTGGTGACAAATAATATGTAATATACCTTTTCTTGTGGTGATCTTACATTTTTTTCTCAATCACACCATCACTTTTACTTAGTTATCCAAATATCATTTCTTAATCATTTCTGTCTTAGGTCATTGCCAAGATGCTGTTAAACTTTAAAGTAGATATTTGAAATATCACAGCCTCCCAAAGCTTTCTTCCTACTGCCCTTTTGTTCCTCATACATAGCAAATGGTTTTGAAATTACGATAGGCTTCAGATTTTGTTGTTGTTTTCTATTTGTTGTCTGACTTTAAGGGGAGCAAACACTGTATTTTGGATTATGTGTGTCACCTTAAACTCTAGGATATGAGTTACTTGTAATTATGCATTTATAATTCCAGTTATTGTTATTATACATTATTATAAAATTCCAATTATTCCATTAATATTAGCTGTCATGAGTTTCTGCTTGTGAGAAAGTAGTTCCCCTGGACTGAGAAGGCTGACATTAAAGCTTTCAGTTGGTGACATTCTTTTTCTTGGTTTGTGGCACATAGCTGTAGTTCCTGGCCTCCCTGTGGCAGCTGGTTCTTTACAAACTTGTGCCTTATGATGACTGACGATTGGGCTTAAGCACATTATAGCTTTTTAGATCTATAAGGAAGCTTCAGTGACAAGGAATATCCAAGAAAATAACTGCATTATCTATGTCCCAAACCGCTCAGCAAATCTGGGCTTGAGCCACAGGTCTCTGAGTCTGGCTTCCGAGTGTTCACCTTTACACAGCATCCCCCATGGTTTCATTAGTCATTGTTTTGCTGATGTAAGAATGGAAGTTTTCACTAAATGTCTTTGAGATTTCTTTTTAGAGATCTTAAGTTTTTTATTATTTCTCTATGTGTAAGTATGTGTGTCTGTGTATGTGCCCAAGGAGGTGAGAAAAGTATCAGCTCCCTGAAGCTGGAGGCCCAGTTGTGAATGGTCTGACATGGGTGCTGGGAATGATACCTGGGTCCTTTGCAAGAATAATAAGTGCTCTTAACCACTGAGCCTTTTCTCCAGCCTGCATTTTTGAGATGCTCCTGACATGTTCCAACCTAAAGTCATTTTTTATTAATGACTTTTGGAAAAATATTTATTCTTAAATCTCACTAAACATTACATTAAAATTGATATTTATGTATTTCATGTTTATTCGATTGAAATATATAGGGAAAATTCTAATCAGTTCGATAACAAATTCATTCACATTTATTGTTTAGATACTACTATTGCTAAACCTCATTGCATATTAAAATGAATTAACTGAGTTTATTAGTGCTTTTCCAGATGAGGGCTGGTTTATCATAAACTCTGATAATTTCTTTTCCAGAGACCTAAAATTCCTATTTATGAACAAATGAGATGGCTCAGTACCTAAAGGCATTTACTGTCTTGTCTGACAACCTAAATTAAATTTCCAAGACACACATGATAGAGAGACCAGCTCCCTCAATGTTTTCCTTGGCCTTCATATGTGGGCCATGCCACATGCATGACCTCCTCTCCCACACACAAAGAAGTAAATAACTGTAATAAACAGTAAAATAACCCCCCCAGTCTTATGTATTGTACATCTGGAATGCCACAATTAAGATAATAATTATGACTATATTGCTTCTAATTGTACATGTCCTCCATGCAAAAGAAGAAAAAGTAAAAACTTTTGTCCAGTCTAGATGTTAATGTTTGGAGAAGCTTATATTTTATTCTATGGCAATTCTGCTCATACACATTAAATTTGAGTGCCTTAAAATAATTTCTTAGACAAAAATGAGAAAAGGTAAAGTATTTTGTATCTATGACTTTAGCTTTCAGATAGTTGAAGCAAGATAAATTATGAAATAATAAAACCCCCCTTAGTAGGCCACTGTAAAATGGTTACATGTCTGGAAAAAACAAATTCTGGAGGAGCTATCCGTTGTCACATGACTTCTTTCCTGTTTACTTTGTGTTTATACTGTTTACTGTGACACGCTGTCTGGAATGAGAAGTTGACATGAGTTCATTCAGGCCAGAGTTCAGGGCACAGATACCCAAATATTTGTCTGTTGTAAATTGAATCTATGTGATGGATTCATCAGATACAGCTGAACTCTTCAAGTTCATGGTTCTCAACCTGTGGGTCGCAAGCCCTTCGCGGGTCACATGACCCTTTCACAAGGGTTGCCTATCAGATATATTTACATTATGATTTATAACAGTCACAAAATTATGGTGATGAAGTAGCAATGAAAATAATTTTATGGCTGGGGGCCTCCACAACATGAAAACTGTGTGAAGGGTTGCAGCATTAGGAAGGTTGAGAACAACTGGTTTAAGGAGCCGTTGCAGGCTTACAACACCATGTTATTTGTATGTTTGCCAGAGGTCCAGATTAACTCCCTCACAGGCTTGGGCAGTTTGTGTGCTTTCAATCAGGGGATGATGTTTGCCCGTTGTAGCATGAGAAAAAGCTTCTACATGTTAGTGGTTGTCACGTAATTGGTTCTAAAAGTACAGATATGCCTTCAGAATCTGATACCTCTCCCTCATAACAGACTGGGATAGCCTACCGAGTTTAAGTGTTAGTCTGAGAGCTCAAATGCTTATTTCCAAAGAGATTGACATCTGAAATCCATCCAGGCCTTTTATTAGCTGGATATCTTGAACAATTAGTTGGCATAATCTATATTTTGCTATAAAATAGAAATAACTGGTAGCTATTGGAAAGCCTTATTATGGGAATTAAGTGGCCTTTCCCACAAACTGCTGTTACTCCCAGGCATGGTAGGCTGAATGGGAACATGTTGTCTACTTGGCAGCTACTGCAGATGCTGAATCCTGACTTTCTTAAGTCTGCTTGATCATGGAAGTCTTACTTTGTATATGAAACAGCTATCGATATTTCACAAACTAAGATGGGTAGTAGCACAGTAAAGGCTCATTTAATGTCAGTTTTTCTGGAGCCAGGACAGTGGTGTTAGGCCTTGTGCTGGTTAGGAGCTCATCCGCATCATGAGCATCTCCTTGAAGGCAATTTTGGGCTTAAGAAAGGAGAGGGAAAAAATAACTAGTCTCCTGACATGAGCATCTTGGCCAAAATTCAAAGAGAAAATACTGGGTTTGCAAAACCAAAGAAAATTCTTTATGAATTCTTGTGCTTTACTGTGTTAGAAAAAAATGATTGCATTTAAGCAAAGTTATCTTTAAAGCTTTTAATGTTATTTTTAATTATGATCAAATGCCTTTGGTGTGTTTTAATAGAGCTAGAAGGTATTCATTGATCATTTCTGTGCATTGTAGTGGCTGCTTTTTTAAGCTATTCATTTCAAATGCCGTCAGTGGTTTTTTTTGTATACTGGCCTTAGTTTTGACTTCTGTATTGTCAGTTCTATGGGATGGGTGTTCTGCAACTATTAAGTAGACAGTTTGAGAGATGAATGAATGGTTTACAAGTTCTAAACTACTCTGGTTAGGTGGTTCTGTATTGTTGGTCTTGTTTCAGGTCAAGGATGTCTTCTCAGAAATGTCTCCCCTGATCATGGCCCTCATAGATCCTCACTCCTCTCCACCCTGTCTTCTGGTACTTCTGCTGTAGTGACCCTCGCTGCACTGGCTCGCCAGTGCACTTGCTTATTTGGCAATATACTCGTCGTATCTACTACAGTTTACTTGGCTTGTCTAGGACCCAGAATTGTGCCTGAATAGGGACACTCAACTCATGCTTATGGAGGGTGTGGTTTGGACTTTTATCTTGGACCCTCATCCCTTAGTAGAATGTGCAGCTGGCTCAGGGAGAGGCAGATGGGTCTGCTCAGACTGCCTTTGCCCGTTTGTTTCATTTTGTAGGTAACTTGCATTTTACTTTATCCTCCATTTCTAAATGCCCTCTTCTTTGCCTCGCTGCCACAAAAATTAAACAAGGTGATGTCTGAAGAAATGTTTTCAGATCAGTAAAGACACTGTGATGGGAGATAGTGGTATAAAAGACATTGTGGCTAGTGTCAGTACTAGGGCCTGAACGAAGTTCTTCCTTTGGCATCTTACTTGATAATTGTGTTTGCTCTGGTATCACAGATGACGAAACTAAGACTTAAAGCTATTAATTTACCTACACTTGCCAGAGTTAAATCCATACCTGGTTCTAACAAAGATGGGGGGGCTAAACATGGGGAATTATATCTCTCGGATTTACAGTAAAGATTTATGTTTCTAAACTAAAGTCAGATGACTATTTAATTCACTCTTGTCTTTCTTTTCCTTTTAAAAGATCCAGATGAATTTGAACGGATATATGAACCCCTAGATGTCAAGAGTAAAAAGATTCATGTTGTAGACAGTGGGCTCACCTTTAACCTGCCATATCCCTTGATTCTACGACCTCAGAGAGGTGTGGATCTCATCATCTCCTTTGACTTTTCTGCAAGGCCAAGTGACACAAGCCCTCCTTTCAAGGTAAGGAGACTTCCGTAAGCAGAGTAGGAACATGCCCAAGGAAGGGTGCATGCAGCCCACAGTGAGCTGGGTCCCCCTATAGCCATTAAGAATCAAGACAATGCCCCTTTGCCGATCTGATCTGGACACTCACTCAATTAATACTCTCTTCTTGAGTGACTCTAGGCTGTGTCAGATGGACAGTTCCTGCTGACCGTGGCAAGCACTAAGAGCTTCTAGAGTGAATAGCGGCTAGAATAATAACTCTTTAGTATCCGTAAAACCTCACATCTTCAAAACGTGCTAATGTTTTATTTCTTTTGAGGTTGTTAGTAGTATTCAGCCAAGAAAACAAAAGTTGGTGTGATAATATCAAATTATGTGCACCGCGCAAGATTAATATGCAAGTGTGACTGTGCTTCCTGGAGTCAGAGAACCGGGAAATAAGTGAATGGGCTGAAAACCGCACCGAGATGGCAGTGAGCACATTGTAAAGATGGGGCAAACAGATGTTAAACATGTTAAGAGGGCTCCAGGAAAAAATTTAAGATTGGAAGGTAGGAAATGGAGATTGGTGGAGGATTTCCAGCAGACAAATGAAATCATGAAATCGGAATCTTAGGATGATTAACCTGAGTTGGTGGGTGGAAGGCAAAAGATTAAAACTATGACTTACTGTAACCCCAGCGGAGGATAATGAAATCTTGTACTGTGCAAGTCATGGGTAGAACCCGGTGACCCATGAGGAGCAAGGAGGAGGTAGGTTCCAGTGATGACTCCAAGGAGGCGATACTGATGGTAGAAGATAGTGTGTTATTCATTTAACCAATGGGAGTGCAAAATGTCAAAGCCATAATTTCTTATGAGTCAGAGCTTTACTGCTGGATGAGAGGATACTAACAAGGAGTTTTAGGAGACCACTTAGAAACACAAATCAAAAGCACTGTATTTTGCAAGAGTTTTAAAATGTTGCATTGTTTGTTATTAAGAAGAGTACATTTTTAGATATACACGAGCAATTGGAATATGTACCAACCACTTCTGGGTAAAAGCTGCTGGTACTTTGATGTTTTTTCACCCCTCTTCTCATCTCTCTTTGAAAAAAGAGATAGAGAGAGAAGCAGGGGGAGAGATGAGAGACAGAGAAAGTCGTGTATATGTGTGTTGCACATATGAATGCACAGTGAATGCACCCTTTATGTAAAAGCCAGAGCAGGATGTGAGGCATCCCTCTCTACCTTGTTCCTTTGAGACAGAGCCTCCACAGAAGCTCACCGTTTTGCTAGGCTGGATGGTCAGCGAGCTCTCAGGTCCTGCCTTCCTCCATTGCCCAAAACAAGGGTCACAGAATTTTCAGTTATGTCCAGATTTTTACATTGGTGCTGCAGAATAAAACCAGATCTTCATAATTGTAAACCAAGTGCTTTTAATCAGGGGGCCATTTCCCCAGATCCCAATTTCTATTTTTAAAAATGCATGTGTGTGTGTTTATGTGTGGAAGTCAGAGGAGAACTTGTGGGAATTGGTTTTCTCCTTCTTTGATGTGGGTCTCACTTCTTTGATGTGGGTCTCACTCATTTGACCTTTATCCATTGTGCCATCTCATGGGTCCCCTTTTCTTTTTTGCTATTAAAATATCGACGCCATTTTTCATTAAAGAATAGAGCATAAATGTGAGTAAGAAATCATAACAGTGGCTGGCCATGTGCCCCAGTTAGTAGAATACTTGCTTGCCTGCATACATAAAGCTCCTAAGTTTAATCCCTAGTGCCTCATGAAATTCAGGGTGGTGGTACCCATGCAATCACAGCATTTGAGAAGTGGAGGCAAGGGGAAAGATGTTTAGATCATGCTCAGCTACCTTGAGTTCTAAGCTAGCATGGGTTACATGAAAGCTATTTCATACAGAAAATGAAAGAGAGGAAAACAAACAGCCATTCACTTCATTTATTGTTTATTGATACACACAGCATTTCATAAGTAGAGTTAAATCTCAGATTATATTAGGAAGCTCTACAGTGGTGCATATCCTGATTTCTGATAACAATTGTGTTATCTATGTTGTAACTGGGCTTCTAAGTTAACATTATTAGTGTAAGGGATACTGTTTTCTATAGAACAGATATTTCACACTGTAAAAACAAAACAAACAAAACAATAACCCCCCCAACTGGTATAAAGAGTTTCATGATTCCAAACATTATTCCTATTAATTTCTCTAAGGAAAACACCTCCATGTTTCATTTGATCAAGTGTTACTTTTATTACTCATTTAATAAGATAGGTACAGACAATTATCTGTTTGATTTACCATGGAGACTTGCATGCCAGTAATCCTTGTGGTGCATCTATCAATGGGCAGACTATTCATAAATAAGCAGACTCGGAGTTTAGGGAAAGGGTGCTTTGGGTTTGATTGAAGGGTCAGTAAGCTGGGACAGCAGAACCTAGGGTTCACTACTGGTATATTTCCATACATTTTATTAAAAGAATATTTTAAGTCATTTTGTCATGACTTGTACTATGTTATAACACAGTTCATATATTGCACATGGGTCTGGCTAACTCTTTTAGTGCTCTTTGAATACTTCCTCATCAAAGCCAGCCAGAGCAATGGGTCTGCTCTGTAGAACAGAAGGAAAAGAAAGGAGGCAATAAAGGTGGGTGTGGGGGCAAAGTAGACGTAAGAAAGGTTGATGTGAGCTGTGCATCACGAGCGTTAGGAATAATGTTTTTGATACATTTCTGTCTCTATAGGTCATTCTAGGTGGAAACAAACAAACATCTGTGGTTTTCCACATTGGTCTGATCTATTTGTTGGTGTTTGGTGTTGCACTTGGTTTAGAACTCTGAGGCATATGTGATCCATTTCTTAAGTTGGGTTACATCATGGCCAACCCCGTTGAAGTGCTGTCTCTGTGGACTCTATTCCACCATGCCTAGTGAGGGAGCTACTCACCCAAGCCAGTCCAAGCGACAGATCTATAGACATCAATGCACCATGGCTAATGAGGTGACCTGCAGAGACACATTAGCCTGGGTGGGCTTTATGAATGCCAGTCCACCATGCCCGAGGAAGACTGCACAGCATAGACTGTGGTACCTGAAGGTTTATTTCTCACACTGCTTTCTTAGAGTTGCTTTTAAAAGTGACATCATATATATATAGCTTACAATGACAAAAAAGTGTTTTGTCTCCATTCTGGGGCCAACAGTTGAGCAGGCTATGAGCAGGGTATGAGCGGGGCTATGTGTGTTATCAGGATTTATGATAGAATTCTGTTGCCTTTTGTGGATTCCAGAGCATCAGGTAATTCCTTAACCAGTGGGTGGGTCACCTTGGTCTCTACCTCAGTGTTTTTGGTTTTTTGTCTGTTGTTTGTTTTGGTTTTGTTTTTTTGAGACATGATGTCTCTGTGTTGTTCTGGCTGTCTTGGAACTCACTCTGAAGACCAAGCTAGCCTTGAACTTAGAGATCTGCCTGTCTCTGCCTTCTGAGTGCTAGAACAAAAGGCATGTATCACCACCACCAGGCAGCCTACCTCAGTTTTTCCTTGGTCTCTCTTTGTCTCTTATTAGCAAAACTGCCATAGTACTTACCCCCTGCCCCATTATAGAGGCTGATCACAGCCCAAGCCCCTTAATTCCATTGTGAAGAGCCCTCTTCCAAGGCAGTGGGATGATTCAGTGGTAAAAGGTCTTGCTGCACAACTCAACAGCCTAGATTCTAGCCATAGATCCCAGAGGGGAAGGGGAAAAGTGACTTCAGGAAGTTGTCCTCTGACCTACACTCCCATACCCCCAAACCCCCACAGCAAACAAAACAACAAACAAGCCATTAACAATAACAATAGTGATAATTTTTAAAAGAACTCCTTCCTTTAATAAGGTCATATTCATAATAGGTGGATTTATCCTGTTGGGGACACCATTCAACCTACCATACCCATTTTAGATCAGATGTCTTGTGATGAACACCTATATCTCATATTGGCCTCTTCAAGGATGTTTTTGCAAGTGTATACTAAGCTTGCAAGTGGAGTGCTAACTGCTCCAAGTATTATTCAGACTCTATGTCCCTACTTATGTTCCAGCAGGCTCTTGAAGACTAATAGCAAGCTCTCTATGAGAATAGACAATAACCATAACCACAAATAGTGAGTTCTGAGTGATAGCTCTGTCGGTCCCATCTTTTATTAATTGCTTTAATAATTTTAATCATTATATTGTTTTAAATATTACATTATTTACATACTATTAGGCCATCTAGCTCCCCAATCTTAAAAATAAGCATTAAATGATGAGGAAATTTTAGGGTAGGGAGAATATATGCTAGATTTGCATTGAGACAAAAATCTTATTTTCTATAGTGAAAAATCAACTTATTATTTATGTATATGTATTTATAGAGAGAAATATGTTGTGTGCCTAAATTAATTAATTGGCATGCATGTGCTCTTCTCACTGTGGTCTGAGTATTTTTCTGTTCAATTGTTTTGGTTTTGGTTTTGTGTTTTTTGTTATGGTTTAGTACTTAAAAAAGGAGCGTAGGCATTTTTGAAAGTATCAATTAGAATGAGGGTCCCTCATGCTTTACTCTATAAAAAGCTGTGTTTGTAGTTGGCACTTAGGTAAACTTACAGTCCATCAGTGCCTGCCACAGTGAAGCCTCTTGGGGCATCAGTCAGCAGCCGATAGATGTTACAGCATGGCACACTGCTGGTGTGTTGCTGTCATTTCGGAATCAGGTCTTTGGGCTTCACTAAAACATTGTCTTTATTTTAATTCTTTAACGGTGGGGCTCTGCGCACAGTCTGTGTCATTGTTTCTCGGTCTTTCTGGAGGGAGAGGAGACAGCAGGAAGGAGACGTTTTTTCCATCCTGTAATCATGGCCTTTGCAGTCACCACTGTCTAATCTTTTCCACGTCAGGAGCAGAAAAGGGAAAGTTCCCATCACTTCCTGATTCCAGTATATCTCCGTCCAGCTAAAAATAGCTAGACCTCCCTCTACCTCACCGAGTTCCCTTTCCTTTCTTTCTCCACACAGCCACACACAGTTTGGTCATCCCTGACTCATGTTTGTAAACATTAGAGAGCTGCTGGTCTTTGCCCTCACGCAACTGCCTTACTGTATGAGCTTTGGTCTGGCCATGGTGTGGACTAATCATGAATGAATAATCGTGGATATTGCTAGACATGAACTAGCAGGAGGAGTTCAGCTGAACAGGGTGGGTAAGGGAGAAAAGAAGAATGCGAGAAGTGTCCTCAGAGTTCAAATGAGAAGTTTTACATCTGTTGATGTGTTAGCGAAGCATAACTGTATTCAACAGAGTGTATTATGAAACAGCGGCTTCCATATCCATTAAATCCCCTTTCTCTCGCATTTTATTTCCTTGTAAATCTTGGGAGAATTGCTCAACTTAGAGTTCATGACTTTTTTTTTTTATTTAGTTTGCTAGAATGTTTAGGGTCTCTATTGCTTTTTAGGGAGATTACAATATAATTAGATCATCTCCACTTCCTTTCTTCCCTCCAAACCTTCCCCTCTGCCCCTCCTTGCTCTCTTCTGAGGCTGATGGAAAAGACCACGAAGCCTCAACACTACACGAAGAACTCCAGACAACTAAGGAATGTTGAGAGTGAGAGAAATGGTCTTCCCCATGAACGGGCACACCCATTGGTTACCCAATACCAATGGTCAGTCATGAGAACATGCATACAAGTAGCTTGATGCACACGGAGCAGGTTGTATTCAGGGATATACCTATATATACACAGACATGCAGGCATGTAGAGTTCATCACTTTGCTGAAACATCAAGAGGAGTGAAATCTGAATGTTCTCTCAACTTAGGGTCCTAGGTTAAAGTACTTGCTTGCTGTCCACCTAAGATTTTTATTCTTCATCTCTAATCTTCAGAGCTATCTCGTGAAGAGAGTAGTATTTTGCAGAGGTAGAAATTATATTACTGACTAAATCAGCATGACAGGAGGACTTCAGAAAAGGCTAATTTTAGTGGTTTGCCCTGAACTTCATCCCTTGAGGAGTCTCTCTAATACCGTTCCTGCTTTTTTTCTTTCTCTTCTTTTTTTACTTCACTTTTCTCCTCTCTCTGTCCTTATTCAGTGATTGGATATTTGTATAGCTCTCACTGTGTGATAGGTATTGTCTAAGTACGTAAAGTGCAAGTTCTTTCTATTCAGCTTGCTCTCTGTGTTTTACTGTTAAGAATATTAAGCTCAGAAAGATACTTGAGTCTACAGAACTGACATTTGGGTTCAGGAATTGGGCCCAATCTGTGGTTTTACACCATGGTGCTCTATAACCACTTATTTATTCTGGCCCTCAAGGCTGCAGAGAAAAAGAAATGAGATCTATCTTTTCCTGACAACCTTCCACGGTGATTCTGCCAGGTTAGATTTTGTGTGTGTGTGTGTGTGTGTGTGTGTGTGTGTGTGTGTGTAAATGTGGTATGTATGTATATGTTCATGTTGGATATATTCATGTGAAAATGTGATGTACACGCATATATCTGTACTTGTGTGTGGAGGCCAGAAGTGGACATTGGATGCCTTCCCCAATTGCCCTCCACCATATTCTTTGAGATGGGGTTTCTCATTCTTTTCATTAATTTGATGCATTGAGGCCTGAAGTTCTATTTCTTTTTCTTACGTAGAAGCCAAACAAAGTCAATTTGTATACGTAAATTTAGTTTTAAAATGTGCATAATTTTATTACAGATTTTAAAAAGAAAACAAAATGAAACATCCTTAAAAACCAATTTCCTAGTAATACAAAATACTATGAAGTATGCTGTGCTGTCATACGTACAAGAAACGAAGAAACCATTACGCACCTCGGACCATTGCACACTAAAAGCTGGAGAACCTCAATGCATGTCGTAGCTTCTCTAAAACCCACAGCTTGCATTGTTTTCAAAAGTACTTTCTCTACAAAGAGAACCTTACCAGCTCTGCAAGAACCTGTACCATGTTGATACTGAAGTTAATGGGGAGCTGTTCTTAAATTGCACAATCTTAGCAAAACAATTTAATTCATATGTTTTTGGCATCTTGATGGTATAAAATCCAGTAACAGGGTGTCTTAGTTAGGGTTTCCATTTTTTGGCACCTTGATGGTATAAAATCCAGTAACAGGGTGTCTTAGTTAGGGTTTCCATTGCTTTGATGAAACGCCATGACCAAAGTGCAGTGATGGGGCATGTCTTTAATTCTAGGACTTGGGAGGCAGAGGCACGTGGACCTCAGTGAATCTGAGGCCAGCCTGGTCTCCAAAGCGAGTTCCAGGACAATCAGGACTGTTACACAGAGAAACCCTGTCTCAAAAACAACAACATCAACAACAAAAACCCAGAAAAACAAAAGCAAACACGCAAACAAATAAAGAAACCCCATCACCAAGAGCAACTTGGGAGGAAAGGATTTATTTCATTTTACAGCTTGTGGTTCAGGGAAGTTGAAACAGTGGAGGCAGAAACTGATGCTGAGGCTATGGAGGGGTGCCGCTCTCTAGCTTACACAGTTTGCTTTCTTATATACATCAGACCTACCTGCCCAAGGAGTGGCACCATGTACAGTATGCTAGACTCTCCCCCACCAATTACTATTTAAGAAAATTCCCTGGTTTTGCAAACATAAAAGGAGAAAGGAAATGCCCCCCAGGCTTCCCTGCAAACCAGTCTTAGTGGAAGTGTTTTCTCATTTGTGGTTCCAGCTTCTTAAATAGCTCTAGCATGTGTCAAGTTGACAAAAACAGCAACAACAGAAACCAACCAAGGCACAGTGCTTCCTGTTCTTCGGTGTGAGAGTCTTTAACTTCCCAAGCCTTAAAACCCATTCATATAGTTGTAAATATTTTGGAACCACTTGTTTTTCCTCTCATACTCAGTTCCGCTCATTTTTAAGCTCCTCAAATGCCTGCTATTTAGCCAGCCTGTGCTGAGAATTGATGGAACAGTATTGGGTTTGTTTAGGGAGAATTTTTTTTAATATAGATATTGGCGATTTGCACAGCCCTTCAAGACAGTGTTGGCTTTGTTTGCTTGTTTTTTTTTGTTTTGTCTTAGGCAACTGCTGGCAGATAATAATACCTTATGGATGTAGAATGATGGACAGACCAGCTGAATTCAGGAAGACTGAACATTTCTAAATGTGTCTTTCCTTCCCCCGCAGGAACTTCTACTTGCTGAGAAGTGGGCTAGAATGAACAAGCTCCCCTTTCCGAAGATCGACCCGTATGTGTTTGATAGGGAAGGTCTGAAGGAGTGCTATGTTTTCAAACCCAAGAATCCTGAAGTGGAGAATGAGTGCCCTACCATTATCCACTTTGTTCTGGCCAACATCAACTTCAGAAAGTACAAGGCCCCAGGTGTGTTTCCATGAGGTTGAAGTCTGACTGATGACGTGACTGTACCGACACTGTCCCATGCACTGCGACGGCAGGGAGTGCTTCTCTTACCGTGACGAATAGCCATGACCCGAGAGCCCAAGTGCTTCCTTCTTTTTTTACCCCCAAATTTTGAGTTCCTCGTGATAGAGAAACTGAAAGACGAATGACAGGCTCAGCAAGAATGGCTAGAGCATTGAACCAGAGGCTTCGGTTTGCTAGATATCCTATTCATAAAGGATGTTAAAGAGTTTGACTTTCGCCATGGTGAAGCAGTTCTTGTCTTTAAAATAAAATCATTCAAAAGTCTCTGGGAATATGAATTGACCACAAAACTCAATGTAATCTAACAGTGCGGTGTGACTGCCCATTTTGGGCTTCCGCATTGTCCTTTACAGCAAAAGAGAATCTAGTTCAATGAATGGTTATTTTGTTTTTCCATATCTGGAGGATTAGGTGGACTTTTATGCATCCTAAGAGATACCCATTAACCAAAGAAGGATGCATGGGGCATTAAATGCTAAACACTTTTCAGACTAGAAAATGCAGTTTTCCATTTTGTGAATGGAAAAAGACAAAAGAGATGGGTGTGGGGATACAGCAAAGAAGGTCTTTTCCTACGTTCCTCAGAATGATAAAAATTAGTATGGGTAGAGCTATGAGACATGCCTCATAAAAGGGAGAAGAAATGGTGGCTGGCACTTTTTTTTCAAACGGAAACCCTAGTTTCAAAGTGAAACCCAGTAGCAAACTGAAAGCAACCTCGTCAATATTCTATTACTGTTAGTTCTCAGGGAGAAACCAAAAGGTTGGTAAGTCCAGGGATTTCTGGGGCTTGAAGAGGATTCAGTGTTTTGGTTTGGATTTCCCCAGAGAAAGAGTCTCAGGACAAAATTCAAGTGCAAATGGTTTATTTGTAAGGGAGTGAGGAAGTGATACTGGGCAAGGAGACAGACAGCAAAGCACATCCTAGGAAGCCAGTGACCCATCTGGGAAAGTGCAAGGCAGAACACCCAGACTATAGATTCATCCTTTCCACCCATATACCAACAGGCAAGGGAGCTGGGTTCCATTACAACTTGAGTGGGGCTGTCTGGGGCACATAGTTGCTTTGGGGAATCATAGCTTTTCTGGTGACTCTCAGGGCTGTCTTCATGGTTGCTTGTATGTTTGGGAGGTTTTGTTTGTTTGTTTCTGAACTCAAGATTCATACTCTTTTTTTTGGCATATAGGTGTCCCAAGGGAAACAAAAGAGGATAAAGAAATAGCTGACTTTGACATTTTTGATGACCCTGAATCGCCATTTTCTACCTTCAACTTTCAGTATCCAAATCAAGCATTCAAAAGGCTACATGATCTGATGTACTTCAATACACTGAACAACATTGATGTGAGTATCTCCCCAACCATTAGCATGTGAAGTCACTAGCAAGCACATGAATTCAATAAGAAGATGAATCAGGCTTGGGAATGGCCCAAGCCACAATGCAGTGCCTTCTTTCTTAGGAATCATTTCACTAACCTATAAAAGAACACGCAGAATCCACTAATAACGACATCACTGTCTGCTGCTAATCAGAACGCACACTTTATAGTATTGTTTGGTGGCATGAGGATTCATTCCCAGCTGTCCTCATCTATTTTCATGATAAGATAATTTATGAAAAGAAGGAAATGACAGAAGGGCAGTGTATAGGCAGGGGAGTGAACGTGAGTGCTATTACCTCACCGATGGCTTAGTGCTCTTAAATGCTTGGCTTCTGTAGCTCTTGACAATATTGCCAAATCCTAGAGCTTCCTGCAGTTTTAACCTTTCACGTGTGCTTTGTGAGAGAGACTTTAGAAGCAACTCTTTCCCTCACTGTCAGACGTTCTGATCCATCGGTAGCACACCTGCTGTTAAAAGTCTTTGTCTCTGGGATTGGTTAGTGCTAACTGCCCCGTGTCAGAATACTGTTGTGTGATTGAAATCATCTGCTGGTGGGCCCAAATCACAGCCCCTAGCCAGTCATCATCAGTTGTGAAAGCTGAGCTCGTTGGCCTGCTTGGAGTGTATATAGTAAGGAAAAGACAGCGAATTAGAGCCATGCGTCATCTCTGATTTGCTGGTCCTCTTGGAGGTGATGAATGGCTGCAAAGAACACCTACATGCGCTGCTTCTGCAGAACTTAACTAGATTTTGTGCTAAGGGACAACTGACACATCAGAGTACTTGCTTCTTTTGTTTACCATGCGACAGTTAAAGAGAGGTCAAATGCTGTCATGACATAATGACCATAATACTTTTAAATCAATACATTTTTATGGGCATATGAAAAATTTCCTAATATACTTCAGTTCCTGTTACTTCTAAAATTCCTTCATTTTTGACTTTCCAGTATGTGATGCCTAATATGTAACATACTTACTAAAAGTTGCAACACATTATTTCCTTCACATATGCTGACTAAATCTTACACGGGGATAAATATTTAAAAACCTCTTGCTGCTTTATGTCTGTCGTGATGGTTAAATTCGAAGAGAATGAGTGTTGTGACACAAGGGACACATAGAAATGGTCAGAATAGAGTTGCATTTTATTTTATTCGAGATTTCATTTTATGTGTGTTTGTGGGACACGGGGTTGTGAGTGCAGGTGCCCCCAGAGGCCAGAGGTGTCAGAGTTCCATGCAGCCACAGCCACACGCAATTGTGAGGTGCCTTTCATGGCTTATAAGAGCTAAACTCAGGCCTTTAGGAAAAGCAGCCTGTGTTCTTAATCTCTCAGCCCTTTCTCCAGCCCCCCAAAGGGAGTTGTATTTTATAAAGTTTAATCATACTAAAGGAGAAGACAGCTAAGGAAATTTCAATTTTCTGTTTTGAAACTAACAGACGTACATTCCTTAGGGATAAGAATCTACTGAATTTGATAAATCATCCCCTAATGAAAAGGACCAGTATTTTAAGGGCTATAAATATCCTCTATGTGACTTAGGAATGAACACACTCACATATGTATTTTAAGCAGCTGCATTTCTCTTGCTATTTTTAGTCCCTGTTTATATTAGACTTGCTAAAAACATCTTCTGAAGTAATTGTATAGTTCTGTTTACATTTTTTACTAGTGTTCCTCAAGGTAGTTTATTTGACACAGACATGACAAAGCTAAAGCCTGAACAAAAATAGGCTGAATTCCAAAGCAACCATCCTTAGTATAGCCCAATAAACATTGGTTCTTCATAAACTACTAAGTATTATTTATAATAATGCATATAATATGTATGAAATTTGGGGATCTCATACATTGTATTTTTATCATATACTGTGCCCCCAGTCTTCTCTCAGATCCACCCCAATTTCACACACACTCAACTTTGTGTCTCATTTTTTCTTTAGGCCAATAAGTCTAGTTGGTGCTACCTTTATTGTCTTTGGTGTGTGACCATCCATTAGAAAGTGTTCAACCTACCAGGGCCCATATTATTAAAGAAAAATAGCTCTTCCATCAGTTACCAATAGCTCCTGAGCTGAAGTTGGAGCTTTGTGGCCACCTCTACCCCTCTACAATGGGATTTTTGTCTGTCTTGAGCTTGTATAGATTTTGAGTTTGGTGTCATAACCACTGTGAGTTTCTATGTGCAAGTATCCTGTTCATGTGAACAAACATTTTTTATAGCTTTCACTAACATATGTGACATGGCATTTAGAGGTAAAGATGCAGGTTTCATAGTACCTTTAAATACAATATAGGCCATGTCTTAGTTACATTGTTATTGCTATGATAAGATACCATGACCAAGGCAACTCATCAGAGAGAGTTTATTGAGGCTTGTGGTTTCAGAGCATGTCTCCATGACCATCATGGCCAAGAAGCATGGCTGCAGGCAAAACTCATAGTATTGGAGGAGTTCCTAAGAGCTACATCTTGAGACATGACCACAAGGCAGAGAGAAATATAACTGAGGATGGCATGGGCTTTTGAAACATCAAAGCCTACTCCCAGTGACACCTACTCCAACAAGGCCACACAATCTTATCCTTCCCAAATAGTTCCATTAGTCAGGAAACAAGCATTCAAATATGTGAGCTGATAGGAGTCATTCACATTTGAACCACCATGGGCCATTTGTCACTGAATGTACTATTCAAATTTCAGGAGCATTGGATTCTTCATCCTCAAAACAGGGACAATAGGACAGGCGCAGTGTGACAATGAATGTGTAACCAGGTGGGACCTAAACTGTACCCTGCAAGCAGAAGCTGCTTCTCTGTGAAGACCTTAGCTGTGCATGACAGGGTCCCTGAAGCCTGCAGTGCATGGGGGAATCTACAGGAGAAACTGTGAAAGCGTTAGGATTCACCTTATAGACAAATCATAAGGACAAGGACAGTTGTAGGTGTTAAGTAAACATTTTGAACAAATGAATGTAAACTTTCACCTAAATTAGGTGGCCATTTTGATTTATATTCAAGTGGAGTATGCACATGTGTGAGCGCATGTGCGAGCGCATGTGCGTGCATGTGTGTGTGTGTGATATTCCACTTTTATTGGTATTTTATCTCCTGGTGACCTCTTTCATATCATTTATCCAAGAAAAAAACCCACATTTTATTACAAAAATTCCTCGTAAGTGGTGATGTGTAAAAAGTAATAAAGTTGTGCTGAGCACATGGTGCTGGGAAATGCACTAGGTCCAGTTAGTAAAAGCCACCCACACCATCTGCGCTGAGTAGAGCGTGGACTTGTGCTTAAGCAGCTACACTTGGATCAGCAGAGTGGTTTTTCAGGTGGCAGGAACTGTAATAACACAGGATGCAAAGTCTTTCATCTGTTAAAGTCTAAGACAGTTTTCAGCCTTGTGGCCAGAGCCACTGTGGCTTCAGGTATATTTCTTCTATTTGTTTTCTGATCTGGTTTTGTTCTGAAAAGGCCACTGTGTATCTAGCAGCTGGGAACTCCTGTTGATCATTTTCCTGGGACATCCTTTAGAGGATTTTTTTTTACCTCTGCTCTGGCTCACTTTTTGACAGCAGTCTGGCCTTTCCATTAGCATTGGTTTTCTGTACTTACTCAGTCCTCCCGAATTCCTTTTTGATGAATGTTGTCTAAAGGCTTTTACAGCTATGGAATTTTGTGGGATTTACATTTTTTCCTTATTAGAAACGTAAGGTATAGTGACTTGGACTGGTGGACATGTGGTATGTGGTATTTGCAGGCTTTGCTTTCAAGCCAAATTGAGTGTCTAGTCATTGCTCAGCTGTTTCTTAACTGGGTGGCCTTGGATTGGCAGATTATTTTGTTCTTTTCTATTGGCAAACAATGATATATTGAATAGGATTAGGACAAAATTTAGTTACAATAACAAGGATTTAGGATATAATAGGCACTAGGGAAATTGCAAAAGCTAATATGATGAGTTATTATTAGTTTTCATATTCTCTTCTGCTTGTAATTATAAATTCTAAATTCATAAAACAGCAACTTGCTTATTTTCTGTACTCTAGGGATAGTGATCATAATGCCTGGTGCCTCAAGTGAATATGCAATGTGTTTTTGATAATTTTTTTCATAAGTTGTTGACTGAATGCAATGTACTTTTCATAAATTTACTTTTATAAGTCATTGACTGACCGAAGATGATGAGGGTCAGGATAAAAGTTGTCACTGTTGGAGATGGAGCTGTTTACCATGAAACCTGCACACAGCACATGCCTGACCATGCAGAATGTACAGTCATAAACCACTACTTTGATCATGAGGAAACGTGTGTTTGGAGGAGTCTTTTGCAGTACCTGTTGGTTCACCTTGTTTACTGTCCTCATTCCATCGACAAGGTCACAGATTCTATGATACTCTTATGCTTCACTACATTCAACTCAGGCCAGTATGCATAACAATATCTTAACTTTTGGTCAGATAATTTTATAAAATGTTTTAATTAGTTACTTCTCTGGCTCATATGACAAAATATGTGACAGAAACAGGACGTGTTTATTTCAGTTCATGAGTCAAGGGTGTCATCAGCCATGGTGGTGAAGTCATGGCTGCAGGAACATGAAGAAGCTGCTCGCATTGCCACAAAGCAGTGGGGGTACAGTATATGAGATGGTGCCACCACATAAATTGCTTTTTCCTATCCCAACTAATTGCTCACAGCCGTGCTCAGATTTAGCTCCTAGATGTCTCTAGACCCTGACAAGATGACCATCAGTGTTAACCAATCACAGTGTAAAACATCGGGTAATAATCAAAATGGGGGAAAGTGTGTGTCAGAATTACTAGTGGTTAATTCTTACTTTAATAGCATTTCATCATTGTGATTACCCTGCTTAGGTACAGGTTAAGGTTTTTGACTATTCAAAAGATAATCTGCGATTATATAATAACTGCGGTAATCTGCAATCTGTTGCATATCTTGACCTGTTTTGTTAGTCCTGCAGTGGAAGAGAGGCAGTGGTTCCTCTGCCCAACATACTCAGTGTTGGCCAGCAGCCTAAATAAAAGATAGATCAACCAGGAAAAACCCTAATGGGCTCATTTGAACATAGTTCTATACAGCATGGGAACGTTCAGAGAAAAGATTCAGATTTTAAATGGACTACCCAATTTTTTTAAATCCAGATTTTGTGATGCTTGACAGGTGTATAGAAATATGATTATTTGAAATGGTTAGAGTCTAATTCTGAGAAAAATCCTAGAGAAGTCCATTTGTTTGGATTTTCTGGTCTTTGGGTAGCATTCCATCCTTTTGGATATGGGGCAGGGTGTTTTGAAGTGTATGTTGCAAAGTCTTACGACGTGCCCTCAGAAAGGGTAGAGAACTCCTTTATGAATGTGTCTAGGGAATGAAAGGTGAGGGGTTGTAGCAATGCTTCCAGACCTTTCAGACCAAAGGAGTTCTAACTTCTATACTTTCCTTTGGGAAGAGGGATGCTCGTTTCTATGGCTTTCCAGAGGAGGATACCAAAAAGGGGCAAGAGACAATAGGACAGGGACAGGAGAGCATGCTTCCAAGGCTATTTTTTTTGAGGCTGTCATTTGAAGGTGTGTGAACCCAACCAGCCCCAAACTCACCTTCCATCAGTGCTCTGCACGATCTCATTGCATCTCGTGTGTACGTTAGTTGAATGTGTCTTTATTATCAGCTGTGCCGGGCACTGTTTCAGGGTCACAGGGATATGTAACAGCAAAAGAATATGGTGCCCAAGCTTGCAATCTCATCACTCAGGAAGCTAAGGCAAGAGGACCCCGAGTTTGCAGCTTGGGCTACATAGGGAGACTCTGTTTCAGAAACACAAAACAAAACACCAAACAAAACAAAACAAGCCCCCAAACAAAAAGGCAACCAAAACAAGGAGATTTTGAGTGCTTAGAATTAATCAAATATTTCCTCCTAAATACTCAACACAAGATTAGCCTAAGAAGAATGATGGATGTGTGTGTGTGTGTGTGTGTGTGTTTTAATTTATAGGCAAAAGAATTGAGTAATGGATTAAATAGGCAAAATCCTGGAAGTCACAGTTTTGTGTAGCAGAGCTTTCCTGTTAAGCTATCTTTATACCACCAGCCCACTAATAATGGCCCAGAGACCTATCATTAATTATTAAAGCTTAGCTTTATTTTAGGCCTTTTTCCTTGCCAGCTCTTATAACTTAATTGACCCATATTTTTAAACATCTATGTTCTATCATGTGGCTTGGTTATTCTTCTTGGTACAGCATATTCAACTTGCTCTTAGTCTGCTAGCAAAATAGTGTGCCTCGACTCCTCCTCCCAGGTTCTCTCTCTCTACCAGGAAGTCCCACCTATTCTCTCCTGCCTAGCTATCGACTGTTCAACTTTTCTTACACCAATCACAGCAGAACATCTTCACATAGTGCACAAACATCCCACAGCAGTTTTGGAGTCGGGACTGGGCTTATAGCAAATCTTTCCCACTCTTTTCTTTATCTCCCAAGTGACCTTATTTTCTAACGTTCCACAAACAGCTTCTTTTCCACCCAAGCCAACCAGTGACCACGTGTCTCCTGTGTCTCCCTTCTACCACAACATTCCATCCTTAGCTTTTTATGGTTATTCATGGAGAAATCTCCCTGCCCCCTTACGCTTATACAATCATGTGTGTTTAGCTACAGTTGTATTTTCCCCATGTTTTTTCCTGAGCATTTATTAATTTAGAAAAATACTTGTTATATGCCTCCCATGGTCTCGGTGCTGGAATGAAGCACTAAGACTCCCTGTTTTCATGATATTTCAGATTTCATGGGAAAGTGAACATTAGCCAGAAAATTCAGAGTAATTTTCATGAAAACAGCAGTTGTGTGTTATACTAGTAACTTTTACACACTTTTCAAAAGCCACCCTAATTTTCTCTCTTGGGAGACTGTTTTAATTTGATGCTGTAAGCATTCCACATTTGTCTACAAATAATTCAGTTACACACCTCCAGAATTGTTCATTTTGATGGGAAGGAGAAAGACCTCATTTTCAAAGTTTAATTTTTTTCTCATTTATCTACCCATATTGCTTTAGAATAAAGGGGGGGCTCTTGAACAGTGCAGTGAAAGATAGCATGGATCATACTTAAGGTGAGCAGTAAGGATGAAGATAAGCGTACGTGGGATTTTTCTGGAATAAACCTCACAGGAAGGATTTGGAATCCTGTGGAAGGAGAGAAGCAATTACTTATGTAAACTCTCTAAGATCACTCCTGGTAAAAATAAAAATTAGAAAGATACAGACATAATATAATATATCTTAGATATACCAAGATATAGCATGTGGCATGCTAAAAGCTTTACAGTCAGCAAGTGACATCATACTGAGTTTTAGTTTGCATGACAGCATCCAGTTCCCAGGGAACATTAGGCTGTGTTCTGAGGGATGAGAAGCCTGTTCAGTGGTTTCATAGTGTTAACATGACACCTAGTGGTTCAGCTTGCACATTCTTATCCCAGATGATTCGGGTTTTTCAGTTATAAATATAAATGTTGGCTTTCCTTTATAAGAAAGGCTTAAAATTAGGAAAATGACCAGGGTCCAAATTTTGGTAAACTTACTCATTTGTGATGCTAATACTGTTTCTTTTCTTGTGTTATCCTATAGTGTTAGGGGTTGAACATGGGTGCCATAGACACTAGGCAAGTACTCTACCAACTGAGCTACAGCACTGGCTGTTGTTTTTTCTCCTAGGGTGTGTGTGTGTGTGTGTGTGTGTGTGTGTGTGTGTGTGTGTGTGTGT
>LOJH01004026.1:15953-37694 GCA_001685095.1 Ellobius talpinus
CTCTCTCTCTCTCTCTCTCTCTCTCTTTCTCTCTGGTGAGAGCTGCTTGGTTCCCTGCTGCCCAGCTATCTTAGACCCGAAATAATCACTGAATTAATTAATATTAATTAATACAGAAACTGTATTAATTAAATTAAATCACTGCTTGGCCCATTAGCTCTAGATTCTTATTGGCCAAGTCTTACATATTAATTTAACCCATCTCCATTAAACTGTGCATCACCATGAGGTCGTAGCCTAACAGCAAAGTTTCAGCACATCTGTCTCCGGTGGTGGCTCCATGGCTTCTCTCTGACTACGCCCTTCTTTTTCCCAGCATTCAGCCTAGCTTTCCCTGCCTACCTAAGTTCTGCCTTGCTATAGGTCCAAAGCAGTTTCTTTATTCATTAATGGTAATCACAGCACACAGAAGGGACTCCCACATCATCATCATCATCATCTCTCTCTCTCTCTGTGCATGTGTGTGTGTGTGTGTGTGTGCATGTGTATGTATGTGTGTGTGTCTAGGATGAGATAAGTAGAACTCAGAAAACACCTTGTTGGAGCTAGTTCTCTTTTTCCATCCTATGTGTCCCAGGAACAGAACTTAGGTCATCAAATTTGGTGCCAAGCACCTTTAACTGCTGAGTCATCTCACCAGTACTGGACTATTCTCTGAAAGTATATGTTTACCCTCATAAGGAATTATACAAAAGAGAAGAACTTTCTAGAGTCATAAAATCTGCAGATACCTTGACAAACTATTGGTAACAGCAAAGTTGCCACTAACAAAAATGTAAACTGGGAAATTGTGAACTATTCATTCTGGTCATACTAACTTTTAGCCAGAGCAGACATTGCCATACTTCTTTGCCCCTGCATATTTATTTTCTCCTTTTAAAATAGTGTGTCCAATTGTCTTTAATATGGCTACCTTTGAGTCTTTTAAGAATACATATTTTAGTAATTTGGGAGGGAATTTCATTGTGGTTGTTTGAATATAATTGGCCCCTATAGTTTCATAGGGACTGGCATTATTAAGAGGTGTGGCTTTGTTGGAGTGGGTCTGGTCTTGTTGGAGGAAGTGTATCACTGTGGGGGTGGGTTTTGACTCCTCTTTTGCTCCAGTTTGACTCAATGTGATAGTCAGTCAACTTCCTGTTGCCGGCAAGATGCAGGACTCTCAGCTACTACTCCAGCACCATGTCTGATTGCATACCACCATGTTCCCCATCATGATGATAATGGACTGAACCCCTGAAACTGTGAGTGAGCCATTTCAATTAAATGTTTCCTTTATAAAAGTTGCCGTGGTTCATGGTGTCTCTTCACAGCAATAGAAACCCTAGCTAAGGCATCCATCCATTGGGTTTTGATCACATTTAATTTTTCCTTTTCAATTCATCCTATACACAATAACCTCACATCCTTTTTTTATTTTCTTTAACTCATCAAGTCTAATTTGTTCTGGCTCCATATTCTGGTATAAGTGGCCATGCAGTAGAGTAACGTTGTCCTACTGGGTGCCACATCTTTAAAGAAAACTAACTCCCCCCTCCCCCGGAAGCTATCACAAATAGCTCCTCAGATAAAGGTGGAACTTAGTAACTACCTCCCCTCCCCGTGATATGCTGGGATTTTTGTCTGTCTTGAGCTTATGTAGGTCTAGTGCCTACTGTCACAACTTCTGTGAGTTCATATATGCAACTGCTTTGTCGGGTCTGAAAAAGAGTTTTCTTGCAAGCATCCACTGCCTCTGCCCCCTATAAACTTTCCACTTCTTCTGCAATGATTCTTGAGTATTGAAACTGGGTGGAGTGTGTGCAGTACAGAATTCCCATTTAGGGTTGAGCATTTCATAGTCTCTCCATCTGTGCATTTTGACTAGTTGTGGATCTCTGTGCTAACCGGTAAGCTATTGCAGCCAAGAATTCATGGCTAGACAGATCATAGGCTCTAGGGAGAACCTGTTAATAGAGGGGCAAGGTATCAAACCAATTTCTAATGATTCATTGTTATACCTATAGATTAGTGCATGTTTCAAACCTCACCAGAGAGGCTGCATTGTGCGGCAGGCAGCAATTAACACCATTGGTCCTTTCCCCTCCTGTATGTATACGCCATTACTCTTGTAGAGAAATGGCGTCTGCCCCTCAAGTCTCTTCACGTTAAGCTGGCCTCTGACTGATCCCATTGATGATAGGCAGCAGAAGTGATGCTGGCACATAGACTTCATTTTTAAGATAATTGGCATTCTTCCTGACTTTCCTGAAATATGCTCTCTGGGGGAAGCTGGTGACGCTAGATGACATCTGATTGCTCTGAGCTTTCCCTGTTATAAGGAAGCCTGTCAACTGCATGAGGGGAGAGCAATATTAGCTCGCTCCAGATGTTTGAGTCATTTCAGCTCAGGCATCAGACATGCAAACAACGGAGTCATTTGGCCATTTCATTCCCAGCAGATGCTACCTGAGAAAGAACTGAAGTGCTAGACATATGGCCCAAGGAGAGCTGTCATAGCCATTTCCAGCCACTCAGGACAGCCCAGCATCCTCAAGCAGAAGCAAATATCCCCTAAACTCTATCCAAACTCTTGGCCCACCAAACTGTGAACAAGACACAGTAACTGCTGTTTCTCCTGCCATCAGTCTTTGATGTGGTAAATAAAGAGTGGTCACTTGTGTCTCCTTTGCTGCCTTGACCGACTCTGACATTTGTTTCTGTAAAATCCAATTCCACCACCATATTGTCCTTAACCAATGGAACCTATTCGCATTTCCTGCAGGTATGCATCTCACCTAGATACCTCTTCCCATCTAGAAATCTCTCTCATTACCTAGAAAACCTAATGGTCCCAAACGCCTTCCTTTTCAATTAGTAAGTTTCACTAATTATAGAAGGACTGTGGTTCTCAGAGCAAGAGGGGAAGCTGGCTCTCCATGGCTACATGGACCAGATCTGTGAAACAGGCGTTTGTTGCCAACAATACAGCCTCAAATAAGCCGTATCTCCATGTTTCCATGTGCAGCCAGCCAGCCAGTCAGGTGAGAACCAAATCTGTTGTTACAAATGTTGCTTTGCTATTTCTCTTGCTTCTCTACTTGGCAGAGCTGGGAAGCAGTCAAACAGATTTGTCTAGTCGTATGTGCCCTAAAGATATCTCATTTATACCCATTCCTGCTCAAGGGATTGGAAGCGTGATTTAACTACATTCCCCAGGTTCAGTTGACTAACATCTCAGGGTTCCAGGAACCATGAAAATGAATATGCAAAACCGTCTTGAGTATTGGAATACTGAGGTTGATGGTAAGTGCACCAGAGGGGCTAAGAGCTGGGTGACACCTGACGGGCAACGGCACATTCTTTGATCCATTTCTCCACCTGCATCTGCTTAGAGATGTTGAAAACAGTACAACCATATGTGGCACCATCTATGCCAAACATTCCTTTTAGCTTTCTGAGCATGTAGTGGTTCACTGCCTAATTCTTATCTATCCATCCATCCACTTGTTATAAAGAGCATTGAGTATCTGTTCTGTGACATACATTGCACTACATGCTGAGGATAGGGGAGCAATGAACCGTAAATGCTTTTCCCCATCTTGGAACTTTCATAAAATAGATCTTAGAAAAAAATGTCTCTGAAAACCGCAGTCAGCCTTGAGGGGAAAAGTGAGGAAACACAACTCAGTGATACTATGGATAAAAGGGAAGGAGTTAGATAAAGGGATTAGCAGATTTTAAAAAACGCTTGAGTTGAGAGCTAAAATAATCAATTAGGGGCTAGAACTTGTTTTTGTGATGGGCCAGGGAGTAAATATTTTAGGCTTCGTGGGTCAAGTGGTCTCTATGGCAAGTAACGACACTATCGCAGCACAAAAGGAGTTATAGAAATATGCAAACAGTGGGGCTGGAGAGATGGCTCAATGGTTAAGAGCACTCACTGTTCTTCTGAAGGTCCTGAGTTCAATTCCCAGCACCCACATAGCAGCTCACAACTGTCTGATACTGTCTTCTGGTGTGCCAATGTACATGCAGACAAAGTACCTATGTACATAAAGTACAGAAATAAAAAATTCTAAAGAAAGCTGCAGTTTGCTTTAAAAAAGAAATATGCAAACAGGAATGACTATGATCTAATAAAATTTCAGTTATATTAATAGATACCTTAGGCTAGATTTGGCCTGTGGGCTATTGTTAGTCCACCACAATCTAGATAGAGAAATGGTATAGATAAAACCTCATGGGAAAAGACAGCATAGATGAGTCTCACAGAAAAGGTCAGTAAGGTGTGACAGCCTGGGAGAAGTAAACAGTTTAAGATTTCAGGGTGTTATCTTTGTCTCTTATCCTAATGTTTAACTTAGAAAAAGAGATACCTGGTTATTATGAGAAGAAATGGAGTAGAGAAAGACAAAGATGGATATATAAATTATTTATTATTTATTGTTATTGTCTTAGGGTTTCTATTGCTAGAACAAAACGCCATGACCAAAAAGCAAGTTGGGGAGGAAAGGGTTTATGTGACTTACACTCACAGGTTGCTATTCTTCACTGAAGAAGGTCAGAACAGGAACTCACACAGGGAAGGATCCTGGAGGCAGTAACTGATGCAGAGAGGTCATGGGGGGTGTTACTCATACAGGGTCAGAACAGGAACTCATACAGGGAAGGATCCTGGAGGCAGTAACTGATGCAGAGAGGTCATGGGGGGGTGTTACTGCTTGCCGGCTTGCTTCCCAAGGCTTGCTCATCCTGCTTTTATATAGAACCCAGAATCATCAACCCAGGGATGGCAGCACCCACCATGGGCTAGGCCCTCTCTCATTGATCACCAGCTGAGAAAATACCTTACAGCTGGATCTCATGGAGGCATTTCCTCACCCAAGGCTCTTTTTTCTCTGATGACTCTAGCTTGTTTCAAGTTGACATACAAAACCAGCCAGTACAGATATTATGAATTATTTGTAGACTATGATCTTCTGCTGAGGTAAGAGGTGATAATGACTTGGGAAGAGATGAATAGAGAGAGTGGAGATGGAGAAAACCACGTGAGTTCTAGATACAGCAAAACTTCAGAATAAGTGGTCCTTTTTTTTTTAAATTGGTTTCATTTTTGTTTTTTGAGCAAGGATCCTACATAGGTCAGGCCGGTCTCAACTTTGCTATGAACTTTTGATCCTCCATCCTCAGCTTCCCAGTGCTGAAATTGCAGGTGTGAGCTACCATATCTGGGAGGGCATGGTATAGGAGGGAAAATGGGTGTTAGCTAACACTAAAGACCTTTCAAAGAAGTCATGGAACCATTCTGCTGCAGCGTGCACTCACACACACACACCCATGCACCCATGAAAATATCAAAAAACTCTAAAGAGAGTTACCCTATTAGAGGGCAACAATGCCCCTACCAGATACCACAGGATAACCAATAAAAAAACTTAATGCCATGAACGGTTTGCTGGACAGAAAGGCCCCACAGAACCTCAGACATAGGCTGTTGTCAGTGTTTCAGGTTACCCTTCAGAACCTGACAATAAGAATCTATCACTGAAGACACCACACACTTGAATCAGAGAACATGGAACAATTGAGCTGGTACTGATGCAAAAGGCACATTCCTTCTGGATAGCTTTTGTAGTGTCAGAAGGTGCTAGTCACACTACCAGAATAGAGTAATTACCAGTCATCTACAATAACTTCTGGCCTGGCAAGACACACCTACTTGGGCAATAGTGGCATGACTGTCACAGGAATAACCAACCATTTTTTTTTGATTGACTTAAGGTCCACTCCATAAGTTTAAACTCATAAGTGGCACCATTATCAGGGGCAAGAGCCTGGAGGTAGGCAGGGCCTATGACCTAGGGCAGAACCTATCATTATTATTCTGCTTAATAGACATAGTATTACACTAAATTCTCATAACTAATCATCACATGCATTGATTAGTGCATCTCTCAACCCTTACCAGAGAAGCTTCTTTTGGCAGTAGGTGGTGATTAGTACCGAGACCACAACTGCTTAAGATGCAAAGAATGAAAGATAGGAGGATGCTCACATCTAAAATGGACATCTATAGCACCTTCCCTCTTCCCAAGCCTCAGCGATGTTTGCAGAAGAGGGGGTAGAAGATGATAACAGTCAGAGACCCCTTGATCATTAGTTTATCTATTTAATTTATACCAGGGTCTTTAAACACCTGTGTGTAAGTCAGAGTCAACATTTGTGTCCCCAGGCCATTTTCTGGTGGATTTCAAGGACCCAGATTTAGCTGCCTACCTGACACCTCTGCAGTGACTCACTAGTACCTCAAGCCTAATGGCCGAGACGCAAGCACCACCCACTCCAACTGGAATCTGTTTTCAGTCTGGCCTGTTCCCTGGTTTATCATCTCAGTAGCAACAGCAGCCACCCGGAGTGAGAACAGCACAGAAACGATGAGCTTCAGGATTAAGAAAGACCCAGGGACTTCAGTGGCGAGAGGCTGTACAAAATAAAAGAGCACCCACTAAGGAAAAGAGAGCAAATGGCTGTAGAAAAGGATTGAGACACAAGCAGAGTAGGAAAGTCAAGTGAAGGAATTGTTATTAGAAGGAGGGGCTGCAGACAGATCAATCCCATAAAGCCTTTGCTTCCAACCCAGGCTTGCTTTCTTGGGGACCAATATGGCTTTGCTGAAATAAGCGGCTTCAACTCCCTGAGCCTCAGTTTCTTTAACTTGCACTACCAACTACTTCCAATATTATACAAAATGAGGCCTTCAAAGCACTGTGTCCGGTAATCACTCACAAAACGTTAGCTAGTAGAATTATCTGAGTTTATCACTTATCCAGGCTGTTGCTTAGAGCTGAGGAGATTTAAAAAAAAATGGTCTCCGAGACTTGGTTTATTCTGCTACCTAGAAACTACATATTTACATTTCCAGCATCTTTTCTTTATCCCTGATTACTCTGAGAAGCACATTCTAAGTGGCCTGCTATAATTCAGGACCACCTGCGAAGTAGAGAGCACCATTCTATTTTCTTCTGGAGATGCAGTGGGCTAGCATCAATCTTCAGCAGCGCCTTCAGCTTTGTTGCTTCACTGATGTCCTTTTGAAAAGCTCCTTGGAAGGAATGGCTGCGCCAGCTCACAGTGACAGTGAAGGGCTGTCAGTGGCAAAATGTCGTCCCTACTCTTGCAAGGCAAAGGTGAAGCTGTAGGACTCAAGGAGCCTGGGAGGCAAGGATTCAGCACTAGGGTCATTCAGCTTTCAGGCAGGTTAGCCTTCCTGGAATGTGAACTTGACATGGTTATAGATGGGAGGTCCTTTGCTTAGTGAGTGCCAACCTCTGGTCCAGTCTCATCTCAGACCATAGGCTTTCAGCAGAGTGCACGGGACTCTGTGTCTGTCTGTGATGCTCCGGACATATCCAAGCTGTTGTACTTTTCACCTGGGACAAGTCTTCTCTTGCATGGCCTTTAAATGAGCAGTTGCTAACTCAGTTAGACAGAGTTAATTACCTGCTGAGCTTCTGATTGGTGTTCCTGCGACACCATACATGCCTTTCCTCTATCGCTTACCATATTTATTGAAACAGATTCACTTACAAGTCTCCTCATGGAGGAGAGTAATATCCTTGAAGGCAGAGACCGTGTCTTATTTATCTTTGCAATCCCTATAATATTTCCCCTATAGTCGGCATTCAATGAATATTTAAAGGAACACCTCAGCTACTCCCATAACGAGGAGATGAAAAGGATAATTCAATTTGAGGAGGTTCTATTTGTGCAGAAATCAGATTGGGGACAGGGGTATATATGCAGAAACTACTAGAAGACAAACCACTAATGACTATACAGTATACATAGCATTTTAACCCTGTGAAGGAAACTATAAAAAAGAGCTAAAATGGTCACAGTCCCCAAGCTACTCCTAATTCCATCAGTGACTTAATAAATGATATTTAGAAACCACCCCCTGGACCAAATTCTCCATCTCTAATAAAAGAAGGCTGGTCCAGACAGTATCTTAGATACTTCTTAATTTTTACTGTTTATTGTGCTACATCCATTTTTGTTCAAAATTATTCTGAGCAATTTGCTGCAATCTAACTCCTTAGTGTTTGTGATGGACAATTTGTCCACGTTCTTAAGGGCCACTTACATTCCCATTTCTCTCTTCCAAAGAGCAAACAATTCCACACAACTCTGCATTTCCAGGAGTTTAATAAGTGTGTCCTTTATCTGTCAGTCAAGTGGATGATTGCAAAATATTCAATAATCCCTGTAAAATATTCAATAAAACTGGAGGTGGCAAGCTTGTAACATTCGATTCTTCTCCCAGATTCAATTTAATCCCGGAGCAACCAGAAAAGATAATTGTTCCTGCAAACAGAATTTTTGCACTTCATTTTTGCATTCCTCTTCGTGAGGCTCACTTGAGCTCTTGCCTTTTGCAGTGTGACTCATCATTGTTTCACCTTGGAAATTTCCGTTCCTTCTATCCTAACTCTCAGGTTGTTCACTTTTCAGGCAAAAGGAGAAGAAAATCCCATATGGTTGACAGAGAACCCTTGAAGGTGGATCCTCAGTTGTATTGACACGTGCTAGCAGCCTTCAGGTCAAATACTTCTGACAGCAATGTCCTCTTGAAACAGCCACTCTAGGGAGAAGAGCAGTTGGAGCCTTCCACCTAGTGAGCCTGTAACTCTGTTAATATCAGAGACAACTTAGCAAATGAGGCACGCGAGCTCCGGAGTCTGACAGACCTTGTCTTTACCTTGAGCTAGTGACTTTTAAACTTGAACTTTGTTGGAATTACCTGAAAGACAATATTGAGTGTGTTTATCCCTAAGCACTAACCCTGCTGTTTGTGCTCATTTGGAGACAGGGCTTTGGGACACGCTGCTTTAAATGGACGATTCAATATTTGTGGATCTGAGTTTCTTTCCTTTTCTTTATAAACTTGCAAATAAATAAAAACAAATATCGCATGCCAAAATTAACCAGACCCAAATTCTATACAGCTCAGTGGACTTCTATACAGTTAGAATAAGCTTGGGTTTCTTTGTCTATAAATGGCAATAATAATGCCAATCCTCTATAAGGCAGTATAAGAGTGGTTTTCGCTATGGGGATAAAGGTATCAGACAGATCTAGGTTTTAGGTTACATTTAAAGCTACGAAGCTTTAGGACCTCTGCTTATTTCTATTTTTAAGTCTCTGTTTCCTCATCTTTAAATCATCAGTTTACAATATTTATTTAATCATCTCAATATGCTAATGGTGCTAATAAATATATTAAGTATTCTGCATTGAAATAGGGATATCATTAACTATTTTTTAAAGATTGATTTAGTTTTATCTTTATGTGTATGAGTCTTTTACCTACATGTAATTTTTATGCAGTGTAGGTGTGTCTGGTGCCCACAGAGGCCAAAAGAAGGCATTGGATCCCGTGAAACTGGAGTCAATGATGATTGTGAGACACCATGTGGGTATTTGGAGTTGAACCCAGGTCCTCTGTAAGAACAGTAAGTGTTTTGAACCCCTAAGTAATTTCTCCAGCCACAATATCATTAATTCTTGAACAGGGATAACTATTACCATGAATATGAACAAATTTTTTCCTTTTGGAGACTAGAGACCTGGAAGAGTAAATGATGTCAGTGGTGACACAGTTGGAAGTAACACACAACTTGGTGGACTTGGCATAAATAAGACATCAAGTCCTTTCTCCTTTGGGGTCTGAAAAGTCATTTTCACATAGGCCAGATGTGCCAGTTCTGACTGAAACAATGGTATCTACAATAGGCAGGCTTGTGATAGGTACTTGGACATTAATTCAAACATACACAGTATTCTCTGAATACCAGTTTGGAATCCAGAGTGAGGATAATGACAGCTCTCTGAAGTCCTAGCCTGGACTAGAGTGTCATGGTTCTTTTGGGAACTCTACTCCATGAGTATGGGTCAAATAGAGAGAAGGGCCAATTGAGGTTTTGAGCGGATGGAAAATGGGGATGTGTACTCTACTGAAGCCTGATAACTGAGGTGGAGCTATTAAGTGCGCGAGAAGGACCTGGCTATGCAAAACTTCAGTCTAAGAGTTAAATAGATGGGGTGGAGGTGGATGCCACAGAAACAGAAAGATTGATTCCATTACCCTATTCAACACCAGAGGGCAGACAAAGCCAGCGCTGGGTTACTGATTGGTACATAGGTAGGAAAAAAAAAGAAAAAAAAAGAAATGAGTGGAAATTATAGTGACAGATTTTAGACTCATAGAAGATGAAATTTACTCTGAAAAAAGTGTGAGGGTCTGTAGTTAGAGAAATCTTTGTATGAATTGTAATTCCATCGTTTACCCATTGATTGATTCATTCATATAAATAAATTGTCAATTAGTATCTGATGGGCAGAGATTTGGGCAATGGCCAGAGTGTGTTTTTATAAAGGACCCAGGAATCATGCTTAGGATTTTATGCTATAGTGATGTTATTTATAATACCAACATAAAAATTCTACCTAGCTATGCTACTTGGGACTAGATACACAATAATACACAAAAATATTCAGCAGAAACAAAACTGACCCAGATAAGGTCCTCAATGGAGGAAGCAGTCATCAACGTCACATACCAAATCCATCTGTAGTTGGCTCACCTTCTCAAGGAGTTCATTCACCACAGTCCTCTCCAACCCCTGGTACATTTTAAAGTCCTCATCTATCTTCCCAATGCCCTATTTCTAAAATAAGTCAGGCTGCATTTGCCTAGTGCTTCCTTCTGCCAGCCCCAATCTCTGCTCAACCATTCTATGAGAGAATCAAACTTCAGCATTCACTGACTTGAGCCCAAAGAAATCCTTTTATGAGTTCTGTCTGTCGAGTGACAAGGACATGCCTCAGGCTTTAGGGGCTACTCTCATCATCAAAAGAAAACATCCCCTGAAGCATTTCTGCTTGGACTGAAATGAACCAGGAGAAGATGACACATGAATACATGAGATGAAGAAGACACAAGCACAATATGCAAGGACAGCACCCGAGGAAACACCCAGAAAAGGAACAAACAATCACAAGGAAAGAATTATCAATATGCAAGCCAGTGAGATCAAAATCAGATTACTGAAGAAAGGGCAGTGTTTCTTTAGCTGGAAAACAATGCACATTTTTGTTCTTGAAATGTACTTGTAAGTGTATTTTGGTCACAAAGATGGGGGAAGAGTCCTGGAGTTCTTTGTGCCGGTTGCTTTAGCACAAAGCCATACAACAAAGGTGCACGTTATCTGGACCTCTGTTTTCTGGCCCCGTGGTGAGTCAGGGGCCAGAAGCCATTCCTATTCATTTATTTCTCTGTCTTCTTGCAGATTGCACCAGCTTGGCAATAATGAGGGTGAGACCAGTGATCTGAAGTCTTGCTTTCCTCGGAATCTCCTAGAGGGACAATTCGTACAGAACCTGTTTGTGAGAGTATCTACTGGGCAGGTGCATCTGCAGCAGGAGTTTGGATGAATAGAGGAGATGAGAGGAGGCACTGTCCTCCTCTGCAGGGATGTTTTGCTTTGTATCTTTTCTTTTCTACCCAGCTTCACGGTAGAGAGATTGATAAAAATTGAAGACAAAAATGTCCAGCTTGCAAAGAGGAATGTGTGCTTTTGGATGTAGATTTCCTTACCAATTCTTCAAAGAATTTTAGGAAGACAGTTTAATATATAAATGTATCAGTTTACTGTCAAGTGGGTTCAGTTATATACATATGGTCAGGACAGGGTTCCTACAAGGCTGGCCAGCACCTCGTGACAACCTGGTTCCATTGCAGTACCCAGACATCGTCCTCTGTGTTCTACAGAGAGGTGGTGGCAGCTTTTGTTCACGTGGTAGAAAATTTACCCACCCTGTCACTGGGAAATAGCACTGTCTGTCGCTGCCAGTACCATAAAAGCTCACTCAGTGGAGTTGGAAATCGCTAAGCTAAGTGAATGACTCTGGTTTGAGGGTGGATAACCCTATTTGGCTCCTAATCTTAAGTCTACTATTTCTGTGCTCTGTGATTTGGGGCTTGTTTACTTTAGCTGCCCCAAACTTGATGTCCTCATTTTCAAAATGAAGGTAATATAGAAATCACATACTTCTGAGGAGGTTTGACAATAATTTACAAAAATCAAAAGATCCAGTGCGTAGTAGGTGCTCCTCCAAATTACCTTCTTCGAGTGTTTGCTACCAGGAAGTCAAGAGACAGATGGCTATTTAAAAGTTAGTAACTGCTCCAGGCACCTGCACACACACACACACACACACACACACACACACACACACACACATTTACATCCACAAATAAAAAATATTGCGATAAGTACATTTTGAAAAATATTTATTCGTGAGGTGTGTTCCTAATTTATTACTACTTTTCTCAGCTTGCTCCTGACTTAGCAGCGCACTTAATGGTCTAATGTCTGGTGATTTTAATATGATCTAGTCTGCATATTTAGATTCAATTATGATATAATTATATGATAATGTTTCATTGACTTGACTTTATTCTTTTTATTAATAATTTTTTAATCTTTTTTTTACTATTTTTTTTATCAAGGGTGCTCTTGTTGGGTATTTCCCTAAATTCTTGGTAGAACTGGGCTATAACTGATACAAGAAAAATGTGTCCTGATTATGACCTGTCAAAGAACATGTACTCCATACCTCAGTTTCCCCATATGAAGAATAGATAACATGGAAACCCTATATTATCTATGACACAGAATTAAGGGTTTACTGTTGAAATGTGTTGCACCAATAGAAATATTTATCTGGAATCTGAAGAGATGGCTCAGTGAGTGGTTAAAAGCTCTTGCTTGGTCCTCTTCCGAAGGACCTGGGTTTGGTTCTCAGTGCCCACATCAGGAGGTTCACAATTTCCTGTAACTCTAGCTCCATGGGAGTGCAGTCAGTGGTAGCTAGTGAACAAGGATGCCCAAACGCACTATGAGAAAGGTGAACAGCTAAGCTCCCGCATTACAGGGATACAAGTGTGATTTGTTTTGAAGCTTTTTATTTAGTCTGAAAATGAGCCAGGAGAAGACATGCAAATACACGAGATGAAGCAGATGTAAGCGTGATATATAAGGTAGGTACTTGAAGAAAGCCCCAGAAAACAATCCCAGGGAGCTGAAGATCACAGGAAAAAAAATTACAAGTACTCAAGGCAGCCAAGATCACAATCAGATTACCTAATAAAAGCCAGCTTTTCTTAAAATGGAAAACAATGTGCATTGTTTGTCCTTGAAATGTTCCATGCAGCTGCTTTTAAAAGAATGCCTAAGCACTCAAAACAACAGCCCCTATCTGGCAGAGCCCTGTCACCCTGCTATCCCAGAGATCATTGTTCCTATACAATATTGAGAGGCTTGACTGAATAGATGTTGCCAAACGTAAAAGTCACTGGTGATAGATAAGGCCAGAAAACAGACCTAAGCAGGATGACGCAGAATTTGAATAAAGCTAGGGCCCACCTGCTCAATAATGAAATAATTGCCCAAAACATGTCCTTCTACAATCTTACACAATATAACAACTGTTCTCCTGCCCTCCCTCTCTCAATGCTGCCTCAAAATTTGCACATAATCTCAGTTGCTCTTAAAGACGCCGATTCAGAAGCCAGACAGCCACTTCCCTAATGTCACAAAAATAGATTCAATTTTACATACATCAGGGTGATTTTAGAAGCAATTTCTACATCTCCAGTGTAAGCATTACTTACATTTTCCCTTCAAATCTCATCCCAGTGGTTCCATAGGGCATTTTAAAAGTTACCTGATGCATTCTAGGGCATTCAAAAAATAAAAAAAATTTCCAGAGTGTGTTTACAGCTGCAGCCCTAGATGCTAGATGTCTAGAAAGAATCTAAAATATTCAGTGATTATTACAAATGCAAGATTTCAAAATAATTGAATATAACCAGTCAGTTGAAAGTTGTTTTTTCTGTCTTTTAAAAAGGAATATCATTAAAATAAATATGTATACACAGGTACATAGGAGCACATATGGCTTTATATATGCATGTGTATTCAAATATAAAATATGGACATCATACACACTGAATTATTTGGGAAGACTATCCTTGGTCTTTAAAATGCCTCATCAGATTTCCACTGAATGTTCTTCCCCTTTCTCTTTAGGAAGAATCCACCCAGTCTTCAGTATTTTTATCTCAAGGATCTAACTTTTCGTCCACAGTGCAAACAGTGGTGATATATCTTTTTGAAATCCAAGAAATCAGTGTGACCTACGTTGTTTTCCCATGTGACTAGCAAGCTTGAGATTAAATACCTGCAATTTTAGGGTCACAGTGATTGTCAAGCTTCTTGGACCATAATCTTTCGGCAGCTGATGCCTTTCCAGGATGCTTTTATAACAAGAAAATAAGTGCACACACGAGGCTGGGCTATACAGGAGAGTTTTGGTCTGGGTAAGTACCACTAGGGCCAGTTTCAAGAAAAACTTGCAATGCTCAAAGTAGAAGGGCCAAAGACAACTCGGGATCAACCTTTCTTCAAGGACATGCTACGCTTTTTTCCTAGGCAGCTCCTCTGTGCCTTTCTAGCTCTCCGTCTGCCTCCTCTTTCTGAATCTCCAGGAAATACATGATCTAGGCAATTCAACCTGATTAAGGGAGGAAAGGCTGTGTGCAGGATAAAGCAGATCACAGATTGCCTCTTATCGCTAAGAAGAAGCAAAAATTAAATATCTGTTGGTAAGATCGTCAGTATATTTTTAGATTTTTGTTGTAAAAGCCATTATCCAATTTTAAGAGGTATTCAAACTTGGCATTGTCAATGGGGTAGAGTGATATCATGTGGCTATTGATAAAGTCTAGAGTAGTAAATAATACCACCATCTTTTCCCAATATGATTAGTCTAAATGAAATCTGATGGTAAATCAGAGAGCTCCGGCATGTAGATCATTTTATGGAACTACCACATCAGACTTTGGAAAATGTTAGACTCCTAAGAAAATAAAGTCATGGGACTATAGGAAGGCTGACAGAGAGAACAAACCAAATGGAATATGAGCTCCTTGTCTGGATCCTGATCTACAGTGAAGGAAGCAGAATATTCTGGGGATGCAAGAGATCTTTAATTGCAGATGAACATCTTTGATATCATTGGATTAAGCCACACTTCTTAATGAAGATTAATTTTATTGAGGTGTGTTGAAGAGCTGTTTTACATCCTAGGAATCCACATACCCAAATCTCTACAGGTAGAATGTTCCAAAAACTTCAACTTTGTTTCTAAATAGCTCAGAAGATTTGGTTTAGTGAGAGAAAGTGCAACCAGATGCCAATATTGAAAATGTGACCAGTTGGTGAATGCGGGTAAAGAATTTGAGTATCCCTTTTTCTCAGCCTTTTTGGGGGAGGGTAGGTTTAGACTAACCTTTTCCCACAAAGACAGCACACCTAAATTTGAAAATTGTCATTGCCTTCCTTGAGGTTGTGTTCCTAAAGGGTGTCTCTAAGAACTACCTGAATGATGGTATAAAATCCACAGCCTTGAGTCCCTGCCCTATATCTCATCCACAAGATGATTTTGTTTGGAAAACCTCCCAAGTTTTTTGCTTCATTCCAGCTTAGAGGTCTTAAATCCATGAGAAATGATCTGTGTAGCGCTAGGAAGCTGAGACAAACATCTTACCGACGAAACAGGATCTGCAACACTTAAGTATCTTGTAGGATTATGGCGGAAATGAAACAAGAGTGTCTGCATCAAAGATGGTGTGATATATATATTGGTTTCCTTTATTCTTTCATGTTCTTATCACTCCATATCCTCCAGACAGACCATATCTAAAGTGATCATTACAAAATGCAACTCCTTCTGTCTATAATGTGTAATATATATAGTGAAAATAATTATCTTATTATTAAATCCGGGAAAGAACTAGGTTATAGCATGGTTGAAAGATCAGAACAAAAGGCAGCTTTTGCAAACCTGGCCACTAAACTCGGCTTCTAACTACCCAGCCTCGGAGTCCTCCTTCGGATGAGTCAACTGGGGAACCTAAACTACTTATATTAGCCAAGGATGCCTTAATAATTCTGCATGAAGATGAAGATAGTTTTGACCTAAGAACTGTTTAGGACTTAGGAGGCACAGCTTCCAGTAGGTAAATGGAACTCAGCAGCCTTGGGAGTTTAGAGATTGTTTCTTAAATATTAGGGACACAGAGAGAAACATTCCATGACTCATCTACCTTACAAAGTAAATGTGAAATAGTTTTAACAATTGTCAGCTACTAAATTCAGTGTAGTATGCTTTTTGCCTTAAGGTCACAATCCTCCTCCTTCTTTGTCACTATTATTATTTTTAACTACCTGTCTCTATTTAAGATAACTTGTTCCCATTCATTCCATCTGCTTAGGCATAGATTCTGTCTTTTTCTCTCTTTTTTTAGATACGTGGTTTATGTGTATGTGTACGCTCCCATGTATTCGCATGAGTGTGCTTGTGTCTATAGCTTGTGTATATATGTGGACATCAGCAGTTGGTATTTCGTAACTGCCCCAATCACCCCCTACCTTCTTTCTCGAGGCAGGGCTGCTCACTGAACTTGGAACTCACTGATTTGCCTAGACTGGCTATCCAGCAAGCCCAAGAGAGTCCTCCTGTCTCCAGCTCCCCAGTGTTGAGCTTATTGGCACATGTCATCCAGAACATTTTCTTTGGGTCCTGGGGATCCATACTTCATGCTCATGTGGCATGTTGGCTGAACCTCCTCCCTGGTCCCATATTCTTTTTTTACATCAGGTTGGGCTACTCCAAAGCTTTGTCAGGGAGAAGACCATTCCTCTCTGATATCCCAGGAAGGCATTCTGATCCCACAGTTTACTGGACTTAGTCATTGTGAGTGGTACACAGGAGAGGCACCAGGACCAAAAGCGACCACTGATCCTCCATTCACCTTAGTTGACTTGACTTACTGAATCCATTAACATCCTGAGAACTGGAAGAGAAGCCTTCATCATTGCGGTTGGTGCTGAGCTTGGTGGTGGGCTTGTCAGCTGAGGCCACGGGGCCCATCTCCCTCTGGGCTCCGCTCTGTGTCTCCTTCTGCTTCTTAGCCAGCTTCCTTTGGGACATGTGCAAGGGAAAAATCACAGTCAGATGGTTCTAGTTGCATTAGAGGACTGGGAAGGTAGGCTGCTCTCTTTCCCCATCCCCTACTCTCAACACCATATTTAGTTCATTCAACATAAGCAGAGGCAAGGCAGGCTCTCCAATGTCAGGGTCAAGTAAACACAAGCCTTCCTGAAACTAGAAATCATTTTCATTTAGTAGTTGTTTTAACCGTAACAATGAGCATGTTATATATTTGAGCTCATAATGATAAATCAATGTGGTTCTATGATGATGCTTCCCCCACGTTCTTTTTGGAGGGAAGACAGTTCAGACTGGCCCCTCTGTTTTCATTCCTCTAAACACCCTCCCTCTCCAAAAGTCCCACTGTGGAATTCTCTCTTTGAATTACACCAAGCAACCGAGATTTTTATTCCTTCCTAGGGAACTAAAAGGTCAAAGGCTTCTTTTATGGACTTAAAGATGTAGTTGACTTGAATTTCAACTGATAGGGCTTAGCTAGTTCATAAGAGACACAGCATGGCCTTCCTCAGTGATTGACTAATGAAAGAATTCATTTCAGCCGCAGACTGAAGTGGGGTTGGTGGTTGGTGAGGGTGAAGGTTACTCTTTTAGCTCAAAGAAAGAAAAGCCAAAGTTGGGCTTGATTCATAAACATTCTTATAGAAGCAGCAGTCCCAGAGAACCAGAGAGACATTTCTAATAACAATACTGTAGAGAAGCATTTCTCAAAGTTTGGTGTGAATCTGAATCCCTCAAAGATGTAAGACAGCACCCAGAAGTCTAGATGCAGGACCAGTAGATAGCCACCAAGGTCCCCTAGTTGTCCTGACACCAACCACTGAGGCTACACCTCCTTTGACTCTAAGCAGACATGTGCATGTGTGTATAGCCTACCTCTGCTGCCTGGGGCAGGTTTATTCATCTCTGTCTATGCTGAACTCATCTACGCATTGCACCAAATAGCGGGATGAGACTCATATAGTCACACAGATTCAATGAGGTAGCACATACAATACACAGAGCACAGTGCCTGGCACTTAGAGGACAGTGAGCACATGGGGGTTGCTTTTAAATCTTTGCTGACTCAGCCAACCATATTCTAATGTCTCAGCACCCTCCTCAGCAGTCCCACAGTGGGATTCTGCCTTTGAATTATATCAAGTCACAGCAACTTTGATTCCTCACTGGGGAATGAAAAGGTCAAAGGCTTCTTCCTTTATGGATTGAAAAATCTATTTCACTTAAATTTCAACTGATGGGGCTTAGGTATTTCATAAGTGATAAAAATATGATGACCCTTCTTGCATGCAGTCCTCCAGATTTTCACATACATCTAAATATAATTGTCATGTTCCTATGAGATGTAAATATATGGGCTAAATATGTATTTTAAGGATAAATTTTTTCTGAGTCTATTGCTCCAGTCTTCATAGAGCTTGGCTTCAACTTTAGTCTTTATTATTCTTGTTTCAGTGAAGAAAGAACAGACATCCTAAAGAGGTTAATTTTTAAATGTAACATAGGAACAATGTTCCCAACAATGGATAGGTCATGCCAAGAGTTAATGATCTCCCTGCCACAAGAAGCACTAAAGAAAAGGATAAATCTGGATAGAAAAGTATGCTAGAAGAGTTTATCTGTGTCCAACTCCCAACTGACAGCTCCTGCTTAAGAACATGGCTCTAATGTGTAAGTGCAGACTACAAAGAATGACAGATGGTATCTTTAAGTGAATATAATTTCAGAAGTCTTTATTTGATGTGGGATTCCTCTGTATGCTGTGAATATGGTTTTTTGTTTTGTTTTGTTTTTTTGCCATTGGTTAATAAAGAAGCTGCTTTGGTCTATGGCAAGGCAGAATATAGCCATGCCGGAAAAGATACATATAGAGAGTAGATGGAGTCAAAGAGATGCCTTGTAGTTGCCGAAAGGCAGATGGCATATAGCTGCTGAAGGAGGACACACTGGAAACTTTCTGGTAAGTTACAGCCTTGTGATGATACACAGATTGATAGAGATGGGTTAATTTAAAATGTAAGAATTAGTTAATAAGAATCCTGAGCTAACAGGCCAAATAGTATTGCAGTTAATATAGTTTCTGTGTCATTATTCAGGTTTGCATGGCTGAGAATGAAAGAGCAGTCTCCACTTACATTTATTTATGAAAGGTCTATTAAAATGGTCATTGGGCAGCAAGATGATATAGAACTGAGACAAGACACCTTGTTTCCTACTTAGGAGCCCAGAGGGATAATCAGAGGAAGCCATAATCAGAACCCCTAAGGAGAGTTGAAAAGAGAAAGCCGGATGAGTAGAGCTTTTCTCTTGAGGATCTGGTCAGTCCTAGATGGGCACACAGAGAGGACCTGGTCAGTCCTAGATGGGCACACAGAGAGGAAATCATTGGCCACCGTAGCAGAAGTAATAAAATCCCCGAGACAGAAATTGGGGTTCAACCCAAATGCCAGATAAGCAAAACAGCCAAGCCACTAGAGAAGTCTTACCTCCACCAAGGCTGGATGACTACAAAACTAAGCAGACTAAGCCTCTCTCTTCTCTTATTTATATTCTCTCTAGAAAATTAAAGGCGTGTGACTCCCTAGGACTGCGATTAAAGGTGTGAGCCACTATTACCTGGATTTATTTCTGCATTGATATTGTGTAGCCCAGGGTGGCCTTGAACTCACAGAGATCCATCTGCCTCTGTCTTCCAAATCCTGGGATTAAGGGTGTGTGTCACCATTTCCTGACCTCTATTGGCTTTAGCTTTATCTCTGATCTGCAAGCAAGATTAATTTATCAAAAAATACATATTATTACAGGCCACAATACTCCAATTCTCCTTTCCCCATCCTCTGACTTCCTATAGCAGTTCTCATTAACTGAACCTAACTAAAAGCTACAAGTGTCGAAGGACCCCTCTGATGGAGTCCCTGCAGAGCACAGTCCAGCAGTAGAAAGCATGGCAGAGAAAAAGACATGGGGAATCTGAACAGAGAAGAGAATAGCTTTTATAGTTCTCATTTGGCCATAATTTGAAGATCAATGTAGCCTAAAGTGGAATTTTTTCATTTATTTATTCTTAAAAACTGGCCTGGGGAAGAAATTGCACTCAAAGAAAGGAACACATTTTGTTTGGGGTCGTTAATGGTTTGGTCACAGGCAGAGATGGTGTACTACTGAAACTACTCCAGATGGTCAGAAGAAAGACAAGAAATACAGCTTGGCTCAGCCTGGCCATCTCCTGTCATCATCAGACAACCAACTGGCAAAGAGAACACCAGTGAAAAGAAAAACGAATAATTTTGTGGCTGATGACATTTCAAAATTTTATTCTTCATTCATTATCAAAAAGGAGTCTGTTTAAAAATGTATATGTGACCTTCTTAATCGTAAATTTGAAAGGATATACAGCAGATATTTTGCCTCCATCCAATCTCGCTCACATTGCCCCAGCAGGAAATAAAAGGAAATCTGATAAGAGAATTAACTTGGAAACTACAAATGAAAATGAATCAGAGCTTTGCTATTTCCTTGGAGGCAGAACTTTCAGTCAATCTCATCCCATTCAGGGTAAATAATATAGACAGAGTTGCCTTCGACACAAATCATTGGCTTCCAAAGGAGTAATAATATCCAAAAAAGATATTGCTGCTTCTTAGAAAAATGACATTTTATAGAAACGTTTGGGTAGAACCAAATACATACATACATACATACACACTCACACATATGTGCACACACACACACGAAAAGAAAAACTGAGCTTCTCCAAAACATGGAGGTTTTTAAAAATTTTAAAAGTAAGCTATCAGTATCAGCTATATGATATCTATGTTAGCTAGGTTTACATAAAAAATGCCAGAGACAATGAGCTTCTTTTCTTTTTCTAAAGTCTTTCAAACATAGTCATAAATGTATGTACACTCATCTGACAGCTAAAACAGTATTGGGGATTACTTAATAGATTTTCCATAGATGACAATAGGCTTAGTTCTCACTTTATCTTTTTCTAAAGAGGCAAAGTTGCTTAGGAGTCATTGACTTGCTGGCCCCTCTTGCTTTTTTTTCCGCTAGCGAGTGAACATTTTATATGTACATGGCAGAGTAAGCTGCTCAAGATAGGAGCCAGGAAACAAAATGATTTAGATAGGCTGAGGTCAGAAAAGTCACCCCAGTGACTTAAGGACCTTTCACTAAGTCTTACAGTTCCAAAGCACCTACAACACTGGACTAGGGGCCTTGGGCTTAACACACAGTCCTTTGTGGGAGGGGTGGGGCTCCAAACTGCACTAGTGTCCTGGGTGTGAAGCCACAGCTGAAGCTTCTGGCTGAAATTGATGATGGACAAACATTGTGAGGGTTTGACAATAGGTAAACACAGTCCTAAAGGTGGAAATGGGAGAGGCACAGAGGAAAAAAAACCACAAACTCACAGCTGGCATTCAAATTTTTAAGCATTAAAAATAATACTAGTAACAGGGAAAAAATGGGTATTTCCTGCCATCATCATAGAATTTAACTTTTCTCTTCTGTTTTAATTTTTTGCCCTCTCTGGAGAAAACCCAAATCTAAAAATACTCAAGATCTTCTGATGTGGGAGTCCCCTCTGTGTGCTGTGATTACCATTAATGAATAAAG